>SCLH01000239.1:364213-380362 GCA_004367855.1 Oikopleura vanhoeffeni | reverse complement strand
ATATAAATTAATACACACTTTCTTTAAATTAGATTTTTAACGTATTTTTATCACCTGTTGGTTCTACTGAAACGATTTACCTAGCGTTAAAAAAATTGAGTCTACCAAAATAAATTTCCATGTGTCATTTGAATTTGTGTTAAAGTAATTTTCTCTAGGTCATTAAAATCGCTTGCTAGCTGAAACGCCCGATCAACGGCCGATAGTCAAAATACAAACCGACCCATTAGTGTTCAATCTACACGTACATTCAGATAAAAATATGATTGGAAATTTTTGACCATTATTTTTGATAAAAAATCTCCAGAAAAATATATATTTCTGGATCTGCCCAAAACGGAAACAGTTCCAGAATTGGTATCTTCTTAATATTCACCGAAATTAATTTGTAAGCAAAAGAACCTTTTTTCATAGTGAAAGTATGTGATACCAATTATATTTCCTCTGAGGATCTTTTCTCAATAATTTTTGAAAAAGATAAAAAGATTTATGCTTACACTCCTTGACACATAATCCCGACAAGGAAATCTGATATCATACATAAAAAAATCAGTGTCCTTTTCCTGTCCTGATTATGAGGTGATCCATTTAGTCTGATGAGATAGTAAAAACCAGTATTTAAGTCTTCTGGGTTTGGTAGTCATTTTTTTGATCATGGTCGCCAACCCGGCTTTTTTACTGCGTCAGACCATCCATCACCTCGGGAAACGTTTGCAAATTGAAAAAATCAAAATTACTTCTTGATATTTTTCTAGGTCAGCAAAATCACTTGGTTTAAGTTTAAATGCCCGAACATCTGTAAATAATTTATAAACAAAACAACCCATCAGTGATCAATATTCACGGTTATCAAGAAAACAACAAAATTTTGAGATTTCTGATAAACATTCCAGAAAGTTCGACAAAAAAATATAATCTTGAACCTGTCCAGAACGTATATAATTCTTGGTACTTTTATTTCTCAGAATACAGAAAAAATCAACTTGTAAAAGTAAAAACCTTTTCACTTAATGATAGTATTTCAATATAACAGTCGTTCAGACTTTGCGTCCGTTCAACACCTAAGTTTTTACATTATTTTTGTTTAGAACTTAATTCCAAAAAAATGGGTCCTGTCTCCAACTCTGGTTGTACCACGAATCCCTTCAAAAAACCCCGTACGGTTACCACAATCCCCAAAAACAACGACAGCGCTTCCATTTCAAACAATATTGAGTGGATTAACTGTGACACTGGGTCGCCAGAAGCCAACTGTCCCAGTTTTTCAGAAACTGATTCCCTCTATGTCTCCACTCTTGAGACTCAGCCAACTACTCCACATACAGCGTCAACTTCATTTGCTGCTAATGGAACACCTGCCCGAGGTTCTCAGAAAGGCAAGAAGCGCAAATCATTCAGATGTGTCAAGAAACGGTAAAAACCCTGAACGCCTCTCAGGTTGCTGGTTTTAATTTTCAAAAAACTGTTCAAAAAAAACCTCATTTTCAACCTGTTTCCGAAAACTTTTCTCATTGAAAAAACCAGTAACAATTTTAATCAAATAAATCGCCCACCCCCCGCTGGTCAGGTGACAATTTAACCCACATTTCCTGGTTTTGACTTTATATTTGCAATTTCATATGCTCAGCAAAAAATTTTTATACTAAAGTTGCGTTTTACAAGTTTTTAAGAGAGAGTCGGTATTTATTGAAAACAAAAAAATCTCAACGGTGCCAAACGGCACTGGTAATTTGAGTTAGTCCTAATTTTTATGATTGATCATTTCTAGAAAACTGAGATCATTTCTCAAAATAAATTATTCATTACAGTGTGATTTCAAAAAAACTTTTTTGGTGTGACTTAACTTTAAATTGTAATTTTACGAAAACTTTCCAGCGATAGTTTATATTTGCAATTTCATATGTTCAGCAAAAAAATTTTATACTAAAGTTGCGTTTCACAAGTTTTTAAGATAGAGTCGGTATTTATTGAAAACAAAAAAAATCTCAACGGTGCCAAACGGCACTGGTAATTTGAGCTAGTTCTAATTTTTATGATTGATCAATTCTAGAAAACTGAGATCATCTCTCAAAATAAATTATTCATTATAGTGTGATTTCAAAAAAAACTTTTTTTGGTGTGACTTAATCTTTTAAAATTTAATTTTACGAAAACTTTTCAGCGACTGGTCATATCTCATTAATGTTAATCGGTGTAGCGGTGTGCATAATAGATAAATTTTACCTTTTATGTTCAAGTTTGATAAATACTATCTTTAAATTATATTTGCCGAAATTTTCAATTGTTTTCACATTTTTGGTTTTTTTGAGCTGCTTGCGGGGTATAAGCTCGTTCCACTCGTTATATAAATAATAATGTTCCAACTCGATTTTAAGTAGTATTGTTACTATTCTTTTATTTCCTCAAATTTTTGAATTTGTAATTTCTTAGTTTTTTCGCTCTTCGAAGTCTACATAATTTCCAACCAACTCTTTTCAGCCACGCATGTAGTTTTGAATCATGTAGTTCTTTATTAATATCTTTTTCCGATAAGTACATCATGATTTTTTTGCCCGATTCTTTACCTTCGTACCATTTGTCAACTCGGTCGGAAAAATCTTTCGTTTCTGCGAAATTATTTTTTTCCCATTTTTTATTGAATTTGTTCATTTTATCATCGTTTTGATATAGGTCTGTAGATTCACCACAGCCTTCACATATCGCCAGTGTATGCTCTTGATGTTGACAACGGCTTTTATAGTAAATTTTTATATTATTTGAAAAATACTTTGTTCCAATCGTTGATTTTATTTTTTGAGGCAGACGGTTGAACTCAGTTGCCCATGCCATTGGCATCGTTGAAATAGTTCTTTTGTTTTCAATAATTCCATCTCTTGACGGCTTAAAAAACGGGATTTCTTCATTTGAGCGTGTTTTACCGTAGTTTGGTTGGTAAAAGCACGAAATTAATTGCTCAAATTCCCATCTTGGATAGGCTGTTTTCAAAATCGTATTCATTCTTGATAAATGTGCCATCCTATGCAAATTTTGAAAACTCAGGCAGAACGAGCGATATAAAATAATGAACTGGGGCAATAATTTGAATCTTCCAAGCATTTTTCTTTCTTCTTTTGAAGAAAATTTTTTATTCAGTAGTCTATTTGCTTGATATTGCCATTGTTTATACATTTTATTATTGAAAAATGTCATATACTGTAGACCATGTGATAATTTCCCACACATTAATGATTTTGTCATAAGCGAGATAGATTTTGGTCCTGTATATTTTAGCATGCCAGAAATGAACCCATTATATTTACGCATGGCTGTACTTATGTGATTTTCATGTGGTTTGAAATTAAGTTCATCATTTAAGTTGACCCCCAACATGTTCATTTTATTTTTTTGAATTAATTCGATTCCGTCCATTTTTATCGTACATTTCAATTTATTTGCATTTCGTCCCATTTTGATGATTGTATAAAATGATTTTTGATAATTTACGTTAATATTTAAATTTTTACAAAAATCTGCGAAAGCTTGGGCTGCTTTGTTTGCTTCTTGTATAACATCTTCTTCGATATCTCCAGTCGTGCATATTTGGTTATCATCTGCGTAGGAGAAATTTCTAGAATTGGCTGTCAGGTCATGTGCCTCCGTCATAAGTAGTATAAACAGGATGCAGGAAAGGCAGCTTCCTTGTCCATATCCACGTTCTGCACCATCAAATGCTGTAGAAAGTTTTCCATCAACTTCTACTTTCACGGTTGGTTGTATCAAAAAACTTCTAATTGATTTTAATGCATTATTATTAAAGAAATTTTGCATTTTAGACAAAATTATTGGCATATCTGTCGCTCCATACGCGTTTTTTAAGTCGGTCAACGTTATAATTCCAAATTTGTTTTCGCCATCATAAATCTCTTGACGGACACTGTTAACCATTTGACCCACACTATGGCCGAATCGAAATCCTATCATATCTTTGTGCAGTTTTTTCTTAGTTTCTGCAAAATCCGTTATTTGACAAGACATGCATTTTTCTAACACATTTGACAAAGATGAACAAATTGATAAAGGGCGATAATTTTTGACATCTTTTTTATCTCCTTTTTTGAATAATGGTATACATCTTATTTTGCGGAATTCTTCCATATATTCACCATTCTCCAATAATGTTGTAATTAATTTAGCTAGCATTGCCCAATGTAGTGGATTCATTAAAAGCAACAGATTTAAAGATATTCCGTCATAGCCTGTACTAAATTTTGAATTTTTACTGTTTTTGTACATTATTTTAAGTGACGTCAAGGGGTCATTACCATCTGGTTTTATTGGTAATTTAAAGGAGAATTTGTTAACATCATCAGGTTTTATTTTCAAATCTGTAACTTTAATGGACTTAGGAGTGTAGTCATAACTTAGTTTCAAGAAATGTATTGCAAAATCATCTGGAGAAATCGATTTTGGGATTGATCTGTCAATATCGTGATAAACGGCTATAATATTCCAGTCCATTTTGCGCTCAATGGACATATTATCAACAGTTTTTGTCCAATGGTTACGAACATTTTTCTGCACTTCTTTTTTCAATTTTTTATGTAAAATTACATATTCAGGATGTTGACGAATTTCAAGGTTATCAAAATTTTTTGATTTCAATTCATTGAATTTTTTAAACATTTCAGTTTCCAGAATTTTACGAACGACTGATTTTTTTATGGCGGATTTGCCCGTTTTTAGTTTCATTTTTCTTTTTGGACAGACTTTGGCAGCTAATTCTTTGAAATAAAAATATGCTTTTTCCATCTCCTCAGAATTCCATTTGCCACGTATTAACAATTTTCTAATCGACAATTCTTGCTTAATTTCAACTTTTTGCATTTTTTTATAAGAGTCTGTTAATTTGTCTTCGTTCGTAAATTTCTGGTTTTTTTCTTCGCATAATTTTTTCAAGCATTTAATTTCAAATGACGGTTTGAGGTGGTGAATTTTTGTTCTGAATTCGATATCTTTTATTTCTTTTTTCGTATGTTTCCAAGGAATTCGAAAGTTACCAATTTGATGGTCGGAGATTCCCAGGAAATGTTTTCTATCAATCACATTAAAATTATACAGTAATGTATCATTTGTGTGAATTAGTACGTCTAAGAAGCTACCATTTCCAGAACGGCAAATAAATGATGGTTTTTTTAACCACTCATTGGTCAGGGTTGTTGCTGCAAATTCGCCATTTATTTCTTTTTCATAAGTTCTTGTTTTCCCTGATGAGATGCCATCTATGTGCCAATTCAGGTCTCCCACTAAGATGGAATGTTTTTGCTTATCTAGCCACGTGATAAATTCCCAATATGATTTACAGTAATCCAAATAAGTTTTGAACTTGTGCTGCAAAACCATATGATTTTGATCATTTTTAGTCGGAGATCTATATGTCGTATAGATCGTCAATTTTTCTGATTTTTTTGCACCAAACTGTATTGTTAATTTCAGTATCAGGGAACTGTGTTTTGAGATTGAACAATGTTTTTTAATTGTTTGATGGATCATAAAGGCACTTGAAACTTTACCCTCGTTGGTGTTAAAATGGATTGTATAACCATTTGGTATTCTTTGTGGATTTTTCACGGGATCGAAAAGCATTTCAGAAATACAGAAAATTAATATATTCGGCATTTGGAGGGCAACGTCTAAAAACATATTATTATTGCTTCCTGTCATGTCTATGCATCTTAGGTTCACAATTACAATTTCTTGATATGTAATTTTTGTACGTAGAAATTCTTTTTTTTCTACTTGGGTGGGTTTCTGTTTTAGTATTTCATTTTCTTCATATTTTTTTATTTTCTTCACATCCTCGTTGTTCGACCACTTTATAAAATCTGGAAATTGTTCTTCATTTGCGTCACAATCTGCTATTTTGTCATCATTTCTGCATTTTTCAGTTTCTTCGTAATCAGCGAATGAAAATATTTCACGTCTACAGTCCTTTTTTGGTGTAGAAGTATTTTTTGGTTTTTGGTACACCGTTTTTTCTAGATGTTTAATACGTTGATTTATATCATCAAAAATGCGCATATAATTTTCGATTTCATCGGAGTTTAGTTTATGCCGGAATTCTTCATTCAAAACTTCTGCCACTTTTTCACTGCTGTTAATTGTTATATTTATAACGCCTGATGTGATGATATCTGCAAGGGTAGTTGAAAGATTTTTGAAAATTTCAATTGCGATGGAATTTGACACCATACTTGATTTGTTGGGTTTTATTACAGATTTTACGTATTTACAGGAAATATGACACGAAAATTGTAAAATTTGGCGAAGTTGAGAATAGTTGAAAGTTGTTAAATCTTTTTTTATTGCATTTTTGATTTTCTTAAATTTCTGCATGGATTTCCGGTGAAATTGACGAAATGAAACTCTAAAATCTTTTTTAGTTTTCGACATCGGTTTGTATATGTACATATTAATTTTTGGAATCTTAGCATTTCTTTTTATCAACGGTTTTTTAAATCTAGGACGGCTACCAAATCTTCATTTTTTATTTACAAGTTCAGATGGTCCACCAATTTGATCGATTGTGTTTGTAGCACCATCACCTGCACCAGCATCAGATTTTTCATTTTCCACATTTGTTATCGATAATTCTTGCAATTCATCATGCCATGATTTGTCATTATCATTGTAGAATTCTTGACAGAATTTTTTTGGTAAATTATTCGCTGGAAAATTTTTTGCAGCATTCATTTTTTGATTATTTTCACTGTTTTCTAAATCTGACTCAGAAATGTTAGAATTGTTGGAGTTGGAAAGTGACAATGGTCGTTTTTTATTGTCATTTTTAACAGCGGATTGTGGTACAAGTATTACTTGTTCCTCATGATTTGGTTGTCCAAATGAATTTTCTGCCGCGTCTGTAAAAATATCTTCAGCGATATCATCATCGGTGTCGTCTTTATTTAATGCTGCTTGAGTATGACCTGATTTACTTAATTTTGCTGGAAATAAGTTGGTACTGTTCTTTTTGAGAAGGTCTTCAGTACTTATCGTCGAGCGCGTTTGACGTTTCGATTTTGGCACCATTTTTTTGTTAGATGAAGTTCTGCGACCTCTGGATGTCGCTGGAGAGGGGTATGAAAAATCGTTATTTTTCTCACTAAACGTCGAAGACAGTGCTGGAGATCCCAATGATTTATCAGGGATCTGATTGGCCAATTCATTTTTACGATCTGGCGTTATTAACATTTTTGGAATTGGCAGGCTTCTTGATGGAGTTGTTTCAGTTTGCCGAATTTTACGAAGACTACTAATGTTAAGTTGTGATGAATTCGGATTTTTGAATTCGGAGGAGATTGCTGGGACATCAGAAATTTCAACGTTTTGGTCCAATATAGAAGTATTAGCCAGTTTCGAGTGATCCAAATTTCCACCAAAATTTGAAATTGATTTTTCATGAGAGTTGGTTTCATTAATTGAAGCGAAACCAGCTGTCTGATTTAAAAAATTTTCGATATCGGCGTCTGTTACGTCACAACTGTTTTCATTTGTGGTTACTGCGCGCCCTTTTAAAGTTGCATTTAAAACCGAATCGGTCGTTTTCGCGGGAAAAGATGAACCTGCTTTTTTGGCTGGATTTTGAGCGGGATTCGACGATGTATTTATTTTTGGTTGCGCGAAAATTTTAGGCGGGTTTTCGTCAGTACGGCGTCGATATGGTGCAGCTGCATGTCCAATTACTTTCGTTCTCATTTCGCTAATTTTTTGATTAGCTTGGTTTTCTGCTGAATTTATTTCGTCCTTCATCATGTGCGTTCGGTGTTTGACAAAATTACGAAAGGCTGGTTTTATATCTGTAATATCATATCCAAATTGTTTCTTATTTAAACATCTGGAGTATTCTTCGTCAGTTTCACGCCAGTGTTGATTCCATGTGTTAAAGCTGGTTTCATTTCCCTTATAATTATTCGTGATTAACAGAGCAGGGTCGGCGAAATTGGGCTTATCAAGTGGTTGTAAATTGCCTCTATTTTCATTCAGCAATCCGTGGTAAAAACGTGCATATGCTTTTTTATTCAATTGATTGTTAAAATCATGGGCATATTTAAATAAAGCTTTCAGGCATATTTTTTGATTAACTTCAATCACAAATTCAGATTTCATTAATTGTTTATTATATGTTCTTCGAATGCTCATTGAATAATGTATAAGTTCACATTCTCTAAATTCGAACATTGGGTCTGACGGATGTAGCCATTCACGAAAACGACGCATACAAAATATATATGTTCGTAAATTGTTACAGTATACATGAAAGGCAGCGCAATTTTCATCAGCAGGGTCGGTTGTCATATCATCATTTATCAGCGCAATTCTTGTATCATTAAAAAAACGGTCACGTACACGTCCTTTTGGCATTTCGAAAAACAGAGTCAGCGGATCGACCCGAGCTGCTCCTACATGTAGTTGCTCCGCCATTTCGTCGATTGTCATTTGTTCTGCATCTGACGGCCACAACTTCCATATGGTCTCAACGCCTCTAAATGCGCTTTTAAGGGAGTCATGTGATGGACATCTACCAGTGATTAAATTTATTCCGGTTAATACTGGAATTTGTGAATTTCCATCAGTGATTTTGTTTTTCGGCTGTATAATTGTTGTGACAACTGGACGACTTTTTTCTTCGTAGCTTTTAACCACTGCTGATAAATATTGAGTTTGAGGATAAACATCTTTTTCCTCTAATTCGGCTTCACGCGTGTATTCATCATCGTAATCACCCATTTTCAGTTGTAAAATTTTCGAATTACTTTGATGATCTTCAATTTTCCGCTTTCTTATATCAAAAAATAAAGTATATTTTCTTTTCTATATAAAACACGGTATTTCTCTTTCAGGTGGTTTGGTTCTCTATGTCGAATGGTTTTGGTTTTTAATAAAAGAATTTTAATTATTTAGCTCCTCGCTCGACGCGCGCGAAAACCGAATATCCTTTGAATTCAATCGAATCAGTTTTATTTGGCACAATCAAGCTAGACTTTAGAAGGTGAGATCGAATTCAGTTTGACATTTGAAAAAAGTAAATTGAATTTCTATCGAAATTTTACGCAGACGGACAGATACTTTTTTGGGTTGGTTTTTGACAGAGCATTTTTAAGCCCATTTTTTCGAACTGATTTTTTAAAAAAAATTCTCTGACATTTTCTAACAAAAAAACATTTACAAACAGAAACATTTACTAACAAAAAACAATTTCCAACACAAAAATTCTTTAACCCTTGTGAGCATATAAAAAATTTCCGCCAAAGCACCAGAGCCACAATTGTGGCTTTACTTTTAAGAAAGCTTAAGGCAGTTTGAATTTCAATTATTTCTGCGTAAGGAATTTGAAAGGTCATTTTTTTGAATCCGACATTTTATATTCTAGAATTTTAATTTTTAGTTCTAGAAAATATAGTGAGAAAAGGAAGGTATACTACTTATATCACGTGATACACGATCACAGTTGTCTTTACAAATAACATTACTGTCGGAAACAATGCACAAGTATCTGGCCAACGTCATAGTTCTGTCCGCTTCGATTTATATCACATAAATCAATAGTAATTTGAAAATAAGTCAAAAATTTTGATGGAAAAATCATGATTTTTGATAAAAAATGTTTATTTTTTCCTATGAAAGCAGATTATTACACTTATTTCTATTATTTTCAAGTAAATATGGTAATGAAGTACAACTGTGGACAATTTTTGATTGCTTTAATTCACTTTTATAATAATTAAATTTTTTCATGGGATACTTGAAGTTGAAAAGTCAGAAATTTCACTTCCGGACAAACATATCAGCCATTAGGTACCAATAAAATTTTTTATTTCAACTGTTATGCATGCACAAAACACTTTCCTAAAAACTAGCTTATCTCACATTTGTATTTTATGTACATTTTCGAAATAATTTCTCAGGAAGTGAAACATAGGCGAAAAATTCTTATAAATCAACATCCCGTAATACAGGAACTAAACATTCGAAGAAAAAATTCAATTATTATTTGGGAACTGAATCAAAATTCTTTATAATGTGTTTATAAAAAAAACATTCTACAATCCCGTTATTTGCCTTTTTGAATTATTTTAGGTATGCTTGAGCCACAATTGTGGCTCTGTGCTCACAAGGGTTAAGATAAAATTCGCTAACATTTTTGATACATTTTGAACAAATTCGTTCCTAAAAAAAATTTCTGATGAAAATTTGTGTGTCACAAATCGCCTTGTTAAAAACTTTTTATGTTCAAAATATTCTCCTATAGTTGTTTCGTAGGTTCGAAAAGCTGTCCAAAAATTGGCGATATTGAGCACTTTTGGCGATTAAGGCACTTTCAGCAATATGAGAAAAGTAATAAATGTGTAGGTTAAATAATTAAAGACGAGTTGAGGTTCTAAATGACGTCATAATTTGTAAGTTTCTTCAATTTCATAGGAAGTTTCACAATTGATTGAAATGAATTAAAATATCAAAATCTGTATAATCACGTACTTCACCAAACGCAATCAAATTCAAATTTAAAAAAGAAGATTTTAAAAATTAAATCGTTGAATATGACGTCATTTATGACGCACTGAAAGTAATTTGTGAGGAAAACCTTAAACGATCACGCTATTTCGACCATATCCCTTTATGACCTTTAGATTAATCTAATAGATGTGGGTTGAGGGAGCCAATTCTAACACTCCAAAGACCCCTGCTGGCCACTCATGAGGCCGCTTTCTCTTCTTTTCAGCCAACATCTATTAGATTAATCAAAAGGTCATAAAGGGATATTCGCTCTTTCGGCGATATCGGCTCGGGCAGGAATTTAACTCAAAAGAGTAGCGGTCATTAACCCTTGGAAGCTCCAAACTAAAAACTTCGGTGGAGGCTCCGAAGTCGATTTTTAGGCTCACTTTTGAACACTTATGATTTGGTAACAACATATCCGAACAGTCTCAAGTTTCATTGTGACGATTTGAAATAAGAAATTTCAAAACTCAAAAATGGGTATCGATGTTTTTAACCTATCTTGTAGAAAATTTTTTTCTGGTCATTTTAAGACCTAGGATTTTTTTTTTTATGAAAAATTTTCAAAAAAAAATCGATTTTAAGGTCAATTTTTCGTGATTTAACAGGTAAATGTGATCCAGTTCTAGCGAAGCCGTATGAAGTGCTAGAAGGCTGATTTTTTGGCNGCCTACGTGATCTCGCCTACGTGACCTTCTCTTTTTATTTTTCAATGCAAGAAATTAGATTCCAAAATAATTTAAGAGTTTTATACTAGAGAATTTTGTAGAAAACAAATAATTATGTTTAGACAGACTGATAGAAAATCATTTGAAGTTTTACATGAGGTAATTGCAAATATAAATTAAGGTTTAATTTCATCTCATTATTGCACTTTTATAGTCGAGTCATAGTGAATTTCGCAACATTTTGTTTTCTTATCCTTATTAAATGCCTTTAAATTCGTTTAAAATTTTATTTTGTTATTTTATTTGTAAAGCAAATTGGCTGAATATTATTTTAAGCTATTGAAAAATGTATGTTGATAATGAAACTTTGCTTATATGGCTCAATCTAAAGAATGGTCACTAGTTGCCGGAAATCGAGTCTGGGTACAAATTCATGTCTAAAGTCTACGAGTTAACAAACCAAAATTGCCAGAATTTGGTCTAATTCACCGGACCTTTATTTCATTTTAAACTGTGGATAATCTCCTAAGATTGTAGGCAGAATGTAGATTATTTTTTGTTCCAATGTAGTATAAACAATTTGTAAACAGCTGTTTAATAGTACTACACGTTTCAAGTACTAGACTTTTCGCTCACTGCTTTCAGCTTTATTTACACGGCGGTACTACACCTGTATCATAGCAGAAATGTGCTTTACGTTTTGTATTACCCCCTAGTACACCCCAAGTGTAGTACCCTGTTATTAAAATGTGCTACGAGTTTTGTACTCGAGCCAGGAAAAGGGAAGGGAAGAAAAGGGGAAAGGAACGTTCCGGGAAGGGAAGGGAACGGAAATTCAGAAAGACCAAGGTGAAGGGAAGGGATGAAAATTGAGAGGCTGGGGATGCAGGGGAAGTAGTTTTTGGAATAAGCTTCGAATATTTTTAAAATAATTTTATAGATATGTAACTCACTTAAATGATACGTGATTTTTTCGCCACTCGCTGTACACTGAATATCACAATAAATTATACACACCCAAGAAAGATTTTACCTGTTCCGAAATTTAACATACTACTTCCATACAAGATATATGTCTAAGTTTATGTACATATAAGTGTTGTGTATATAAGTTTCGTCTAGTAAGTTACTAATGCGCACTTTAATTATTAATCATGTAAAATTTATCTCTCAAAAAAATGTTGGCGCAATCAGCTTTACTAAAAGATTAATCTTTAAAGTTGTAGTACGAAAGTCTGGCAGNTGCACAGTTTAAGCTATCTAAGAACCTAATTGGATAACTAATTTTCAAATGACGCGTCGTTTTCTCACCCCCCGTGTTTTTGAGGGACCCAATCTGTCGGAGAGGGCAATAAAGGGATATATGGTTATAAGTTATGACTTATAAATTTCGCATCATTTGAAATAATTGTTAAATTTAAATGGTTTTGGGTTGGTTGAGAAGACTTCATAGAATTCCTTCTTCATTTTTTATTTTGATCTATCATAAGAATTTTAATGTTTCTTATTCACCCCAAAAAAAGCACCGTGGGACGTTTGTCAATATACTTTTTTTGATAATTTTATCTTTAAAATTACTTCATTTTAGCATTTTATTCAACTCTATGAAAATGAGCAAATTAAACTGTGATTTTTAATTAATGGCCTTTCAAGATTTCAGCAATAAAAAAAATCTTGAGCAACATTAAATTTTGAAAATAAATTGATAAATTTTGGTGATAAATTCCGGTAAAATTTTTTCTACATCCTTAAAGATATGGAGACTAGATTGCTGACCCACTTTTTCGCTGAATCCTTTTTCACTTCTCACACTGAAAATGTCGAAACCTCAAATAAAAAACTATCTATGGTAGAATAAAAAATATATATTTTATGTCTCAAAAAACCAAAATGAGATATGGAAGGTGACAGCCTTCTGATATCTATATACTATGAGAATTTCCACCGTACGGTTTTTCATAGTTTTTTGCACTGTATTTAAATTTTTTCTAAAAAACGTGAATTTTTTAAGAGTATTTCGAACTTGAAATTATTTTTGTCCCCATATAGCCGAAAGTGCCAATATCGCCAATTTTTTCAGGAAAAAAAATTTCAGCGATATTGGGCCTTCTCCAGACAGGAGATCCTGTATAAAACCACCTTAGTCATAAAAAGGTTTATACTTCGACTTTTGGAAACGACTCATCCGGTTGAGTTCTTCGACATCCTGAAAACCTAGTATAAGTCATAAATGTTTTGTAAAAAGATGGTCCGATTCGGACAAATTTTTCTCGATTTTTTTTAATATGTGTGGTCATTTTTGAGATATATAAGAACTTAATGAGATGAGTCGTTTCTGAAAGCCAAAATATAAACGGTTTGGAGTCTACACTGTGGACACACTATTTACTACTGATAAGCTCTTTGGTTGGGAACAATATGATTCTAGGAGGCCTACGGGGACTTTTTAAACATAAAATTATTGATTTATAACCAGGGTTGTGAAAGGGATCATCCCCTGCCGGATTTTCTATCCCCATCCTCATGTTTTGCCTATCTTTAGCTTAAACTTACGTAAAAAGGGGATGGAAAACCCATGCGAAAGTCATCCTTTCTGAAACCGTGTTTATAACATAATTATCCATTTTGAACACTAAATAAAGCTGTTTCTTCATTACAAAAGTTAATTTTATTTAAAAATCACAGTTTTATTTCCATGAAAAAATCGAAAAGTGTCAGGACGTTTGGAAAAGTTGTATCATTTTGAAATTTTTGTCAGAACGTTTGAGAAACTGTCAGGACGTTTGAGAAACTGTCGGTACGTTTGTTGTCAGGACGTCTGAGAAGGTGGTGTATTAGTAAAGTACAATTCATAAATATTTATTTTATTAAAAACAATGTTACATACCATGTGCATCTTTTCAGCAAATTTACAATTCACAAAATTACAATTTGGAAGCTATTTTGAGCAGGAAAAAATTTTTGCCGATAAAGTGGCTATTTATTTTTTGAGGTGGTTTGTACAGAACACCAAAAAACGAGTAAGAAATTAATCTCCGATAGAGTGAGACTTTAAAATTAAGTCATGGGTGAGTAGCGCGGCCGCTAAAAGGCGCGCTTTTAAAAACTTTTGGATTTAAGTTTTAGGGGATTATCAATACATAATTTCCCCTAATTAATTTAAAACTTTAATCCGGAAGTTCAAATTAGATTATTTATTTGAGTAGTATGAACAGGTGCAGCTGTTTGGTACAAAAGTTTGAAATTTAGTTTTAGGGTGCGCGCAGGTGCACCTGATCAAATCAGTAGTACGCATGAATGGCGCGGTGAAATAAATTTTTACGATTTTGTGATTTAGGCTGATTGCAATCAGATTGCGGTAATAAAGGAATAAAGTAAATAACGGGAAAAATTGAACATCTGATAAAATGTTAACTCAAAATAAAGAGCAATTATAGGGGCGTAATTTTATAGATGGCGTAATTTGAATTTAACTTTTTCATAATTATTCATAATTAACAAAAAAACAGTTAAAAATTAAGTAAGAAATTTCTGGCAAATTTTGTGAGAATGTCAAATAAAATAGTTTTTTTGTTTTCACAGAGATTTCGAAAGAAAAAGCAGAATATTTCAACTAAGATTTTTAATAAAAAGGTGTGGGGATATAAAAGTATTCATTTAAGTTTGATTAGTTAAAGAACAAATTTGCATTTTTCATGCATTTCAGATATTTCAATAATTATTATCAGAGCCTTGCCCCTTTTAAGTTTAAAAAGTAAGCTTATTTTAGAAAATGAAACTTAAATATCCCTTAAAATAAAGACAGAAATTTAAGATTCAGTGAGGTTCAAAAAAAATTTCGAAAAAGATAGAAATTTCGTAAGAAGTTCAAATTTTGTGATAAGTTCAGTTTGTAAAAAGTTAAAATTTCGTTAAAAGTTTAAAAAAAAATTCTAAAAAGTTCAATGTCGAACAAGTTCGAAAAAATATTTTGTTTTTAATGTGTTATCAAGGGGTCACTGGAAGTTTTTCATTTTTAGGTGGACCGCTCATAAAAATTTCCAAGGACTTCCCAAGAGACTTGATTTCGAAGAAAAATTTTCGAATTTTTTCGAAAAGTTTTTCGATATTATTATTTTAAATTTACAAAAGTTTTCGCATGTTTGGTTTCGAAAAAAAATTTTTTTTTCGAAATTATCGAAAAGTTTTTTTCGAAATTTTTATTTCAAATTTAAAAAAAATTCTGAACGTTTTGATTCAAAATTTTCCAAAATTTTCGAAAAGTTTTTCGAAATTTGTATTTAATTTTCCTTAAAATTTTTTTTAAGTTTTTATTTATCTTATTTTAAAATTTTTAAAATTCAAATATTTCAGGTTCAATAGTTGGTTTGAATGTTGGCATAAATGGGCGAAATGGTATTGGTAAAAGGTAACAGTGGGGGTGAGTGGTTATTTTTATGAAGAGAATATAAAGGAGTATGATAAAGGATAACAACTTTTTGCTCCCGGCGGGTTTCAATATTTTATCAGTTCTTAGGTTGAGCCTTGTGGTTCAACCGAAAGAAATACTGATTAAAATTGCCTCAAGGACATACCCTTATTAAATTCAAATTTTGAGGGTCGATCTTGAGGCAGAAATACCGTCGTTACAGAGGTATTACTCATGCTGTAAGAACCATCAGTAGGCGGCTGCTTATTTAGAACGTACGGCTTTGTCCGCACAGACTCACGCTTAATGCTTAATCTGACACTTACAGTATAAAGTATTTTTTTTGTATAAACAGAATCAGAAAAATTATTTTTATTGTATTTATTTTTTTTTATTAAAGGTTAATCACTGATTTGAGTTCAAGTTTTCATCTAAGTTCAAAAAAATTTTTCTATATTTTACGGCTCAGATCAAATAAATTGTATTATGAAATTCGAATGAAATTTTTGGTCAAATCTCGGGTCATATTTAAGAAAATTT
>SCLH01000239.1:333229-355525 GCA_004367855.1 Oikopleura vanhoeffeni | reverse complement strand
AATATATTATATATTACCATGGATAGAGATATTTTCATATCTTCATATATTTTCATGGATAGAGAAAAGATTCAGAAAGCTAAAGTTTTATAATTTGCATATCACTCTGGAATAAATCTTTTTTGTTGGTAAAAACTTTAACTTTATTTTTTCGGACCAAAGATTTTTAATATCTTTATTTTTTATTGTCTTTAATTGTCTTTCAATTGTCTTTTTATTTTTTAAAATCTTTATTTTTATATTGACCAAAGATTTTTGAAAAATTAAATGTTAAAAATTTAAGTGATCAAAAATTTGAAAATAATTTTGTACTTTTCCAATTTCCAAATTCAGAATTCGAGTCGAAAACTATTTTTTTCCGATTTTTCTGCATTTTGACGCTAAAACTTCTTTTTCGGACGATTGAGATAAGCTTTTTTAAATTGAAAATTGAAAATTGAATTAAGACTTTATTTGAGTAGCCAGTGTTCTATTTAATCTTTTGTGGCTCATATGTGATTTTGAAAAATGTATGGATTTCCGATGAGGTGAAACTAAACCTCTATTTTGTCTTGCTTTTATCGAGCACACACAATTGAAATTATATAAAAACTATAAGCCAATTATATAAAAACTATAAGCCAATTTAAGTCTATCCTTGCGTCATTAAAAATAATGAATATTTTATCGCATTTATTATCTCCGCAATAACCGCCCAAAGTGGACGTCCCCGAATGGCGTTTTGGGTGTGAGGGGGTTAAGTGATTTTTTTATTTTAAGATTATCTAAAAGAGGCAAAAACAGGCAAAATCTTTTCTTTCAAACAAGAATTTAGATTTAAGAATTAAGAATTTAGATTCGGTTACATTTAGATTCGGTACCAGAGATTCGGTTACATTTAGATTCGGTAGAGTTTTCGCTTAATGTTTCACTTCCGGAGAAATTATTTAATAAAATACAATCGTGAGATTACCGAATTTTAATTATTTCGGAACAAATGTGAGATTTTTTACATTTCTAAATTAATGAAAAAATTTAATGAATTTACTTGAAAACTTCTTGAAAACTTTACTTAAAAAACTTCTTTAATCAAAAATTCTTTTCATCAAAAATCATAATTTCGCAAAACTATGACGCGAAACTATGACGCGTAAAAACATTAGGATACTTGTGCATCGTTTCCGACAAAAATGTAAGTTTTGAAGGCAACTGTGACCGTGTATCACATGCTTTTCTTGACCTTGCTTACCGTGTATCACAACTGTACCTTGCTTTTCTCACTATTTTCTAGAACAAAAAATTAAAATTCTAGAATATAAAATGTTTCATTATAAAAAATTTCNGTATGTCCTAGAAAATCTATGCTTGATTGGCATAGTTGCGTTTTCTTCCCACTTAAAAGTAGACCATAACGTCGGCATGTGTCAAACAAAAACTCAAGAGATTTGAGGTGCTCATTTAGAGTTTTGTCAACAATCAGGATATCATCTAAATAGATTATGATCGATGGGTGATCACCAAATAATTTCGACATAATTCTGGCGAAACACGCTGGAGCAGTACTTAAGCCGTAGAGCATACGTTGAGCTTCATAATGCCTATTTTTGTACGAGAACGAAGTTTTGTGACCTTCGGATTTTTTCACATTGAATTTGCCAATATCCACGGAATAAATCAAATTGACTTATGTAACAATTTTTCGCATTTGTTAATTTTTCTCCGATATTGCTGAATACAGTTTTCATATGAGGCAACGGATATCTATCGGGTTTCAAAATTGTATTTAATTGTCGGGCGTCCAGAGATATACGTATACTTTGATCCGGTTTCTTGAGGATTAATAACGGAATGTTAAAACCTGATTGCGTAGGCTTTATGAGTCCTAGTTCTTTCCAATTAGTAATCTCAGAATCCACTTTTTCTCTTAAATGAATCGGGATCGGACGTGGCGGTTGATGCGCAGTATCGGATTCATTTAATAGTGGCATAGTGAATCGGAAAAATCCAAGTTTTCCAGATCTTTAGGTCCCATTGAAAAATGCTAGTCTGTGTTTTTGTACCAAATTTCTAACCGTTTTTTTCTTCAGTAGAAGCATCGCCATAACTGCCAATTTCTGGATAAAATTATTTTGTTTTGCCATATTTTCGCGTTTCTTTTGGAAGTCTTTTACTGCTTCGGATTCTTTTGCGATTCAGGCATTTCTATAACGGCATTAAGGCTTTGTTCGGTTTTGCTAATTCTAGAGTACAAATGTGCTGAAATTTTCTAGCTTGCTATTTCGGGAGTTCTATTTGCCACTATGATTTGAATTAATTCGGTATTTTTGTGTAGAGTTGGAGTGACGAGGAAAATTGCTATTATTCTTATGTTTATCGAGTTTGTCAACAAAAATTGATGCGTCCAAATTTTCGCCAAAACGATTTTTTATGGTGACAAAATTTCCGAGAAGGGTTCTAGAAAAGTTGCTTCGGCCACCGTGCCAATTTTTCTGTAATCATTCTGCTCAATTAGGCGTAATTTGTGATTGTTAACATAAACAAACGGTGAATTGATTTGAAGGAGAAATCTTTGATAATGTCGAGCCCTAAAATCAGTGGTGCGGACAAATTTTTCAACTACGAGTGCAGATGTAGCGTGGGAAAATGTAGGCGAAAATTGTATATTCAAATCTACATTTCCGTCAGTTTCCATATATTCATTATTTGCGCATAAGAGTTTCGTTGAATTCGGTTCCAATGTAGTATTATTTAGAATAATTCGCCCTTTTTAATACAAGTTCTGGTACATCCGGAATCGAGCATTGCGTTCACGCGGTGTCATTGATTGTGACGGCCACGTATTTCAAATTAGGCGATAAGTAATTTCCATGTGGACATGAGAATATAAGAGTTTTCTCAGGCAGTTCAAGTTATGTGTCGGGGGTAGTAGGGATGGGTTCTGGGGTTAAGGGGTGGAAACGGAAAATTGTCATGCGACAATCTTTTTGATATCTTCGGGGACGACAGTCGGATGTTTATAAGTACAGCTATTACCACGTCGGCAGGATCCATTTTTACGTAATAATAACAGTGTCCTTTCAACTTGGCGCTAATTCCTTCACAAGCGGGTTTCCGTGTGATCGGTTTTGATAATTTGAAGAAGTTGGATTATAACCATTTTCATCATTTCCGAGTGTTGGTTTTTTTGATTGAGTTGTTAGTGTCGTTAGTAACTCCAACATTTTTAGCTGCACACTATCTGATATTTTCTGCTCTGCCGCGGCATTGACCATTTGAACTTTTTGACCGGGAAACATAAGTGCGGCGGCACTTTCATGACCAAAACCAGAGCCAAAACAGCGCTCAAGTTCTGCTGCACGATCAGCAATAATCCAAAAGTCAAGTCTTTGTTCTTCGGCTTTTACGAGTCCACGAAGAGGATTATCTAGACTTTCTATAAACTGAAGCATAATGTGTTTTTTATCGTGGGAAGAAAGTTCTTGCCCTTGAAGGAATCCACGATTGTATGCTTGAGTAAGTCGGCTCATAGCTAAGCCTAATTTTTGAGTACCTCGGCGAAATGAGCGGTAAAAGTCTCTGTAGTAGTCAGGTGATCTGCCCAAAATCGATAGTAATTTGTTTTTGAATAAGTCCCAGTCCATTTCTTCAGCTGGGAGCAGACAGTCTTGTATAAAAAGACCGTCTTCTGATTGGTTGAGGGCAGATTTAGCAATAACGATAGATTTCCTTTGATCTAGAATATTATTCGCACCTGTATAAACTTCTACACTTCCAATAAACGCTTCAATTCCGTGGCTAGGCTCGTACTTGATTTTTTGTCGGAAATGAAAATTATTTTCTTTTGTATTTTACTAGAAAGCGAATTTTCTAGAAGTTTTGTCAAATTTTCAATCTGGTTTTCTTCAGAAATTTTTAATATTTCTTTACCAGTGATACTTTCATCGTCAAGGTGAAAGTCGTCTAAAACGATTGAGGCTTCGGCTTCTCTGACTTATTTTTTCTTCATTCATTTCACGCTTAACTTTTTCGATATCAATCTGACAACTTTGTGAAAGAGATTTGATGTAAAATGTTCTGTATTTTGAGGCGTTGCGATGAATTTCAACACCTTGTCGTCTTTGGAGAAATAAAATTTACGATCTTCGTCATCAAGAATTTCAGCTGAAGTCTTCAAATTTCTCGATAAGGTCATTTTTCTTCTGTTTTGGGTGGTTTTCTTATACCGAGAGTGAGTCCGAAAACGTAAATTTCTTCAATTGTAAGTTTTTTAATAAGTTGTAGTAATTTTCGCATTTTTTAGTCGCATTTTTATAGATTTTCCACTAAAGTTTATTTCTAGATTGGTTGGATTGGATATTCTAGAATTCCTGGATTTGTTTTGGTTGGATTGGATTTCTAAAATTGGTCAATTTCTGGATTCTCTAGAATTCAAGTGGATTTCTCTATAATTTCTGGATTTTCTAGAATTCGAGCGGATATCTCTAGATTTTCGGGCGGGGTTCTTTTCTGGATCAGACACCAATTATGTGTAAATAAATGCTTCTATTTATACACAGTAATAAAACGTAATGTATTTTTGCCGATAAAGTGGCTATTTATTTATCGGGTGATTTTATACAGAACACCAAAAAACGAGTGAGTAATAAATCTCGGATAAAGTAATATTTCCGTTTTGAGTCACGGATAAGCGCGGCCGCTAAAAGGCGCGCTTTAAAAACTTTTGGATTTAAGTTTTAGGGGATTATCAATACAGGATCATCCACTACCGAATTTTCTATCCTCATTCCCATTTATTGCTTTTCTTTTTCTTCGACCTACGCAAAAAGGGGGGGGGTGGGAAACCCACGCAAAAGACAATCATTTTACAACCCTCGCTCAAATTTTGATTCAAAAAGCCATAAATTGGATGGTTTGTGGGAAGGCATCGGTACATAGCACATGCAAATGGCTCAATTATGCAATGAGTTTTGATCAAATGCTCGGCAATTTGTTGTATCTGAAATTCAGATTCTGAATTAAAAAGTTGAAATTTTTTTGAAGAGCAAAATAAATTAAATATTGCTAGCTAGTGAGTTTGCACCAGTTGGGGCTCATCCCTATAATTTTGCGAACAAACCGTATGACACAAAACAAATGAAGCCAGCAGTTTTATATCTTATTTTTCTAAAAAAAAATATTATTGAAATTTTATTTGCTTTTGAAGCTAGACTTTTAAAATGTAAAAAATTCATAAATATAAGCAGATGAAAACACCTATCGAAACGTGTACCAATGAGGGACACATTGGTCATCACCAAAAAGTGTGACAGTTAAGGGTATTCGTAGCAGTCAGGAGTGTACCAGTTGAGACGCGAGAACTGTATACGGTATAACGGTTGGGGGTCTTTTCTCCCGTTTTTTGACGGGAGAAAAAATATTATTTTTCTCCCGTCTATCGAAAAAATAATTTTTTTCTCCCGTCTTTTTTTTGACGGGAGAAGAATAATATTTTTTTCTCCCGTCTTTTGCTAGACGGGAGAAAAAAAATATTTTTTCCTCCGCGTCTTTTTTTCAATTCTAGATCGATCGTTTTTTGGTGCATTTTTGTTATGTTTTTCATATAATAATTTAATATGAAAATTAAGGAATTTTTTAACATCAATACAATGGTGATGACGCAGAACGGTGCATAAATCTTGAAAATTAACTTTTCAGAGCACAATTTTGGCTGAATATTGATACCGGAAAAAAATAGCTCCGAAGAACCTATCTCAAAAAATCCAAATATTGCACCCTAACTCTAATCCCAATCCTACACCAATCTGACCCTAATCCTAACCTTGATCCTAATTCTAACCGTCACCCTAAGTAGCAACCATTACTATATATAAAATCTGACAAAACACTAAAAAATATTTTATCTGAGACGGGAGAAAAGACCCAAGACCGGTATAACCATATCAGTTGTATAATAAACGAGCCGAACAACATGGACTTGTGAAAAATAATAAACTTGGCTCTTTTAGTAGGAAAGTCTAGCCAAAGTTTATCAGATGTTTAAACAGTACCGTTGATTTTTAGGCCCTTCATTGGTCAAAAAAGAGCTCTTATCTTTCCATAACTAAAATTTTGAAATATTGATTTGGCTTTATAGATCGTCAATTTATAACATATATCCTTTTTCCAACCAAAGTTAATCTTGAAAATGATGATGATCTCTATAGCGCGTGTTCGAGCCCCACTTATATTGTCTAAGTGATTGTCTCGGGTATGATAATAGGCAAGGTTGCTTGATAAAGGGAGCTTCAAAATTAATTGGTGCGTAATATCAGCCGATCAACCCCCGGCCAATAAAGCGGCGTAGGAATCAATATCAGTTGGATTCGAACACGCGCTATAGAGATCACCCTCAGTTTCACGATTCACTTTGATTAGATAAAGGCATGATCTAGCTTATATATTTTCGGGCAGCCGCTAGTTGACATAAATTATTTTCGTTACTTTTTCTTCGAAAACGGTACATTGACTTACAAAAAAACAAGAAATTTTTATAAAAATGGTAAAAAGCAAGACAATATATTTTGAAAGCGATATAGAAAACTTTTCTGACGTATGATGTAGATAAAAATCCAAGCAGTTCAATTCAAATTGTTCATATTTTCTTCAAACGAACCGTTAAAATAATTGCCTATTAGATCTCAAAACACTGATAAAAAAATAGTCAAAAATAGAAGTTCACTCAGATTTCCGTTTGATGCCAATCGTTTGGTTCATCATTGGGTGTCCAAACTGGATAACATTATGATCTATTAGCATGAAGTTGAATTGCAATTGGTCGAAGAAACCCATTCTCTGAGTATAACAAGAGCAAAAGGCTGCAAATATGGAATTTCTAGAGGTGAAAATATACTTATGAATTCAATCTTATATCAAAAAACTACTGTAAGAAAATTATCGAAAAAAAATTAATCTTTAAATTTAAAGACTTTAATATTTTGCTAACAATTTTAAAACAATCTATAAGACAATTTGAAATAAGGAATTTCAAAAATAAAAAATCGGTTTTAATGTGTTTCAGCTATCTTGTAGAGAATTTTTTTCTGGTAATTTTAAGACTTAGGATTTATTCTGGTTTTCAGATTTTTTAAGGTGCGAAAAGTGACCTTTTAGTCCTCGGGTTCTCACGAGAGTTAAAATAGCGGTATCACAAATAAAATAAGTTGACTCGACAGCGAAAGGTTTTCTCGAGGCTGTTTTTATTGGATGAACACAAAAGTTCAAAAATTGTTCAAAAGAAGAATTGTTGCTCTAAAGCGTGTTTTGAACAATTAACACATTTATCCCTTTAACACTTTTTGGTTAATCTGAGAGTTGCGGGCTGAGGGATATTCATGTTTCAAAAAAAATGAGAAAAAGAAGACTTTTGACGTGACATTCGAACAATTTATTTTTGCCTAAAAATAAACTCAGAAATTAGGCAAATAGAGAGAAAACGCTAATTTAGAACCAGTCACTGATGCATAAAATTTGGACACCAGTTGGAGAAGAGAAATGGAATCTCTTGATTAATTGAGTAATAATTAAATCATTACAATGTACTAAAATATTTTTGCTGTGTCTTTCGCTGAATAGAATTTATCTTCTCATTCTGAAGATGATTCAATAAATCGAAACGTTAAAAAAACTAATATTTATATTGAAAATTTTATAATTTTATTTGTCTCGCACCAAAAAAAACATATCAAAATGTACTAAAAGTTAGATTTCTATGAGATTAAAACTTTCAGAATAACTACCGTTGCCTTTTTCGAGTTCAATTCTCAGGAAAATGAAATGGTTTCAGTTGTTGTGAAAATGATGTTTTTTAAAATAAGTGAAAAAACTGCATTTTTCTGAGAATTGAACGTAAAAAGCTTAGTTATTCTGAAACTTTATATATCATATAAATTTGAATTTAAGTACTTGATATTTGTAATGATTTAACTAGTACTCAATCTAATAAGTACTTCACTAAGTACATAATTACAACTTTATTATTAGTCAACATAAAGCAATCGCTTTTTTAATCCATTACAGATAACTTAGGTAATTAAGAGGGCACTAGGGATGATATCCCTTTATTGCCTCTGTGAAAGATTTGGGCCCTAAAAAATTCGGGGATTTAGTTCTTAGGGGCCCGGTCCGTTGGACCTACAAGTACCAAAAGTTAACAAACTACCGTTGGACCTACATAAGTAGGAGAGCGTAGGTTCGAGCAAAAAATATATATCGTAGCAGAAATGGATGTACAGTGAAAAGTGGTTTTTTATATTTTCCCAGATAATTAGTTATGTTTAAGAATAAAAATATAACGTTTGCAAAATGGACACTTTATTGAAGATAAAAATAAAAAAAATAATTTTCACATTTTTTTCTTTCATTACGCTCTGAAAAAATGTACCAATCTTCCGGATCGATGCCACCCCCTTAAGGGATATCCTTTTATTACACTTTGCTTAGGATGCGTAGCCACAACTTTAAAATCACACGTTAAAAGGAGTAGTGGCTACGCATTCTAAGCAAAGTGTAATAAAGGGATATGGTGTCCACGTTTAGGATTTTTTAATTGACCAAAAAAAATTGAAATAATTTTCAAATTTTTTTGGACTATTTACAGCCGAGTTAGGGTAGATAACGTCTTTTGAATCATAATGCTCCTTTCTGAATTTGTTTTTTAGAAATTTTAATTTTTTCTTGTTGAATTTTGTCGGGGTTTCCAGGACAGCTCAAAAATATAATCGCTCCATCATCTCAGGTTCTAATATAAATAAAAAAATTGGTAATGACACATTTTTTGCATTGTCCCCTGCAAATGCAATCTACAAATTAACTGATGAAATGCATCGTTGCAATAATTGACACTTTGAACCAGGCTTGTAAAAGGGGTCGGTCTTGCTAGAGTTTCCATCACTTTTTTTCGTAGGTTTAAGCAAAATATAGCGCAAAAGTGGGGATTAGGTTCGAAAATGTGGTATGAACCCCTAAACAAGCCTGATGGAAACAAAAATTAACTTTGAAAAAAGTTTATTAGCTTTCTTCAGAAAGATTGTACAATATTCATTTGAAGTGCATTCTATAAGCATTCTAAAGCCAAATTAAATAATTTCGGAGTAAGCAGTGTTTTGGGTGAAATCCAGTCGACTCTTAAATGATTCTGCACCTTGAGGTCTATTTAAAAACAATTGCACAAAGAAAATTACATGCTCAAGTGCTAAACGAGAAATGATTGAAGAAAATATCACAGAAAAGCAAGTTTTGGGGATAAAAGGGGAAAACATTGATTTATTTATAACTTTTTCCCAACCAAAATGCCTCTCAGTGGTAAATAGGCTAATTTGATTGAGTTCTTAGAGCTAGAAATCGCCACGCATATTTAGAAAAAATAGACAAAAAGTTCCTTCGAATCGGACCATTTTTCCACTTTTTTTTTGGAAAACTTATAATAAATCTCAAATATTTTTCGGAAAATGAGACGATTCGGACCAATTTTTTGTTAGATTTTTTTTTATAAATGTGTGGTCATTCTGAGATATCCAAGAACTCAATCTGATGAGTGGTTTACAAAAGTCGTTAACGGTGTGTATACCCTATTTACTACTGAGATGTACTTCGGTTGGGAAAACCATATATAAATATACTGACGTTATTTTGCCAAACAAATTCCTGCGTATGTCCAATTTTTAAAGACAGTACAAAAGTAAATTGTTCATAGTTGTTGCTCTGACGCGTCTTTTGAACAATTTACATATATTCTTGTTTCGAAAAAATGAGCAAAAGAAGACTTGTGACGCGGCTTTTAGACAATTTATTTATGCCTCAAGATAAACTCAAAAATTGGGCAAAATAGAAAAAAAAGGCTAATTTAGAACCAGTTACTGATGCATAAAATTTTACAAAAGTTGGTCAAGGAAAGTGGAATTTTTTGAAACAACTTCTCAATGGTTAATAATTTGATAAAAATTATCTTTTTACGTTTTTGTAGTAATATCCCACTTTTTGAATGAAAAAAATAAGAATTTCATTTAAATCATTTCAGAAATGAGCCGAAGGATACAAGGTTTCTAAAGCTACATTTTAAAACTTGTATAAATTGAGTTATAAAGACTGGCTTATATTAATTTTCGTAAATTTTAAATTTAAAAAATTGAATATCTAAATTAAAGTCACTACAGGTTAGGGGGCACCCTAACGGTATTTGTGCCGGAAGTCGATTTATGGCAAGTTCCGGCATTTCCTTATTCTGCCGGAACTCAATTTCCCGTATTCATTTTTGTGCAGGGAATCGAAGTTTGCTGAGTTTCAGCTCGAAAACAAACTGCAGAAACTCAACCGTTTGAAAAGAGTGCCCGGAAGAGTGACCCGAGCCCCTTTTTATGCATTTAAAAAAGATAGAATAGTATTTCTTAATTGAAAACTTCTTCATAATAAGCGGCTTATTTGCATGATATTCGAATTGAAGTTCTATTGGGAGTGAATTACGTATCCCATACATAGGGTACACAGCGGGACCCCTACACCAAAACAGCGATAAATCTCAAGCCTTTTTTGACATTTCATAAGACTGAGAGTTTGAGAATTTAATAAAAAGTGAAGAAAAAAAGCTTGAAGAATTTAGAGAAAAATTTTTGTAAGTAAATTAGTTCGATTGAATTGGATGTTCTTGCGATTCTGGGCTATCTGCGTCATTCATCCCAGCCTGGTAACTCATTGACAGCATTGTCAACGCATTCAAACGCTCTGAAGTATTTAATAAACTCACTTTTAGATTTGACAACGAAAAAATTATTTGATGAGAAAAGAGAACTTTTTTTGGAAAATTAATTTTTGACCAGAAAGAGCGAAAACTTAGTGACCCCATGTCGCGTCATTTTTTTAAATTTGCTAGATTTAGATTGTCAAAACGAGCATATCGATTTTGAAAATGATTGATTTCGGAACTGAAAAATCATTACTAATGTTAACTTATCATAAAGTAATAATATGCTACTAAATAAATGTACTGATTATATTTAATACTAATTAAATCATTACAATGTACTCAAAATTAAATTATTATGAGATTTAGACTCTCGAAATAACTACCGTTGCCTTTTCGAAGTTTAATTCTCAGGAAAATTCAACTTCTTAGTTTCAGTTGTTGTGATAATGATTTTTTACAAAATAAGTGAAACTACTGCATTTTTCTAAGAATTGAACTTAATAAAGGCCACGGTAATTATTTTACAAGTCTAAATCTCAGTCTGAAAATCTGAATCTCAGTAATTTCAATTGTTGTGAAAAACATCATTTTCACAACAACTGAAACTACCTAATTTTTCTGAGAATTGAACTTAAAAAATGCAACTGTATTTATCATGAAAGTTTAAATCTTATAGAAAATTAAGTTTTAGTACAAGTGTATTGTTGTAATAAATTAATTAGTACTCAATATGATAAGTACTTCATTAAGTACCTAATTAGTACTTATGGTGAGTCAACATAATTAATTATTTGTCACTAAACTGAAATTATTTTGTTAAGCCGTACGAATTTATAATAAAATTTCCGACGAAACTGTGATAAAGACCGCAATTTTTTATTTTTTCTATTTGTATTTTACATCGCCTGCGAAAGCACAATTTTTAAATTTTCAAAATTATTTAACGGATTAATATTGGTTTCATCGGAAATTTAATTTTAAATTCGTACTGCCTAAAAAAATAACCACCCACGCAGCCATTTTTAAGTAAACCGATACACAATTTTGAGCGGTTTCATATTTGCTTTATTCGGAGTTACTTTAGTGATACTTAAGTAATACCCAATTAATTAACTCTGAAACTCTTTTCCAGCATTTCAAAAATGCTGGTAATGTCCAGTTTGTCTCTAAGGACATGTCTGATTTTTCCGTTTTGTCCTTATAGACGAATAATGCCCTAGAAATAGCTCAAAACGACGAAAGTATTTATATTATTACTACCCGCTATATAATTATGGTATTTGAAAAACAATAATATTTGAAAAATTTGCCGTTTTCTCCTTATAGACGAACGTGACAGGAGAACTTCAGGGGCCATGATTTTGTTAAATGTATATTTCTTTGAAAACTTTTTTTTCTATCATCGATGTTTTAGTTTCCGAAATTTTCTACCAGGAATCAAATTTTAATCATTTATTAAACCATTTTGGTAATAAAACAAGTTTTAGTTTTTTGTTAATCAGTTTATTCAGAAAGTGACCCATCAGGGGAATTACACTGGTTACTATTATTACCTTTACACTTTTTTAAGTGTATTTCAATATTTGATGTCATTCCAGATGATTTTAAATCTGATTCGAGTTGTTTTTTTCGACTTACTTCGACGTCAATTTCAGATTCGATTTTAGAAATAGTTGACTCGATTTTATTCTTTCGCTCTTTTTCAGGTAAATCACGGTGAAGTCGTTGCCCTTCTTCTTTTGCGAAAACTGCTAACATGTCATCTTGGTTTTTTGCAACTAAAAAAAATTATTAAATTTATTTTATTGAGATTTTTAAATAACAGCATCGTATCGATTCTGCTCCCAGAGTCCAAACAATTTTTTCCTATTTTTTAAAATAATTTTTTTGGCCTATCGTGATGGATATAATTGTGTTATGGTATGGTCTTCGAGAAAAATGACTGAGTTGTATGAGGTGGTATTAAAAAGATACCGTATTCAATTTAATTTGAAGGATCTATTCAGAGCATTATTATCAAAACCATAATTTTGTTTCAACAAAATTGCTTTTGAAAAATTTTAACGCAAAGTAGTAGAAAATATTATTTTTTGGAAAATTTACACTCGCAGCATTTTTACCAGATCCAAAATTTCGGATTTAAATTACATAAATCATGATTTTTGCACTTTGCATAACATTGGATATAAATTTTCGTTTCTTACCGATTTTTTGTGACAATAAAAATTAGAGCTAACAAAACGATAAAATTTTTATTTATACACAAAAACTGACAACTTTATAAAATTTCTTATTTATTCATCACCGGAAATGCCGTAAAATTTTGTAAATTAAGAAATATCTCAACCTAATGATTTTCCTAGTTTGAGTGGGTAGTATTTGTTGACATCATTCAAGAAATGAGCGTCTCGTTCGTCAAGCGGAGTTCCAACCTCTACCACATTATCACAATCTCTTTCTTCATCTGAAAATATTTTTTTTATTTCGATATCGCGTTATATTACAGCAGGTCTAACGGTTTATATTTTATTTCCCAAAAAATAAAAGTCAGATTAGGTATTTCGGGTCTTTTTTCTACATGGAACTGTCATAAATTAAGGGAATATTTAAAGTTTCTTTTCGGTTTTTCGATAACCTTTATTGACCTAACTTTTTCTAATCCCGACTTTCTATATTTTCCTGTCCCGATTCAGAACACTGATTATGACCCATAGACTATAGCCCATAGTCTATGGGCCATAGTTCTAGGAATTTGGTTACTGTCGTATACGGTATACCGCATACGTAGGGAGCGAACCGGCAAACTATGCGTCTACAAGGCAAAACTGATTTTGGTCGTTTGGCCTACAGTTGTTTCATAGATAATGCCCCCGTTTTTGGGGAAAAATAGCGCTTTAATTAAGGGGTATTTGGAGAAAAAATGCCCCTTACTAGCTTTCCCCCCCCCATTTTGGCCAAATCTGAATGGGGGCATTATCTATGAAACAACTGTATATAAACGTATAGGAGACAGACGACATCATTTTAAAATTATTAAAGTTTTTTTTATTCATAAGGAAATGAGCAATTTTGTCAGAGAAATAAAATTAAAAATGTATATTTTTACATTTTTTCATACAGGGGGAGGCCCAATATGATATTGGGCCTCCCCCTGTATGAAAAAATGTTGGCAATATCGCCGAAAGTTTTTTCCCAAAAAAAATTCGACGGTATTGGGCACTTTCGGCGATATTGGCACTTTCGGCAATATGGGGACAAAAATATTTTTTTTGTTCAAAAATCATGAAGGCGTTCGAAATGACATACTAGTAATTTGAAAAGTTCTTCAATTTTCTTCGAAAAAGAAGATTCGGGAAATTTTATTTTGAAATATGATTCATGCCGCACTCAAAGTTATTTATAATAAGAACCTCTAACACCCACGCAATTTCGGCGATATTGGCACTTGCAGGAATTTAGCTAAAAATCGTGAAATTGCGTAGGTTTTTCGGCGATATTGGGCCGGCGATTTCTGGCCTCCCCCTGTACACAATTTCCAAATGGCGGAGCTAAAGAGTAGTTACTTTAAGAGAATGACGTTACCTTGAGAATCCTTTGAATCTAGCGGAATAAAGAATTCTTCTGTGTCTGAATTTATTTCGATATTTGGAATATTAACATCTGATTTTTCTGATTTCAATGAAATATGAGAATCACTTCTTGATCGTTCTGTTAATAATTTGGGCTCTGGAGTCACATTTATATGTTCAGCTTCTCGCCCTTTTGTCCAAAATTTTTGTTTAATATTTCCGATTAATTTTCGCCCACGTGATCCCATAGAAGCATCTGCGGGTGGAGTGGATGTACCAGGAAATATTTGATTTTCAACAGGAGTTGATAGCGGTTCTTTTTCCGGAGATGGACAAATAATTAGAGTTTTCAGACGAAATTAAAATTTATTTTTACAAAATTATTTCGAAAAAAATAATAACTTTCTCGGGAAAAAAACTTATAAAAAAATTGTAATGTGACCCCCAACTGTTTTTCTAACGTTCGCTAATCAATTTATTTTGATCCCGTGACGACTAAAGACTTTTTCCATATTTTTTTGATTCGGTATGGTATTTGATCTCAAGAAGTTTCAAAACAATCCAATCAGTATTTTTATAGGTCGATTTTGATGGTGGACACGCTATAATTTAATTTTTGAATAAAATTGTAATTGAACAATAATCATTCAAATAAGGCGATTTCATTCTAAGGCCGTTTTTAAGAGTATATTTGTAAACAAAAAAACGTTCGGACCATTTTTAAATTTCTATTTTTCTATAATAACTTGCCGAAGAAATTTTAATATCACCAAAAATAGCATCAATTTGTATTTAAAATGGGTGTCTAGTAGACATATTATTTATATTAATCTCTGTTCCTACAGATGGTTCTTCTTCACCTTCAGTTTCGTCGTCTGAGGATATTCCGATTTTCAGAGTTAATTCACCAAAAGCCATTTCACTACGGAAACCACGATTTGTAGCCAACTCTCCGACACAATCTTTTATCATTTGGTTCGTGAAATTTCTAGGGCATTCCATTCGAACTTTGCGCACAAATTTTTTTCTGAAAAATAAGGTTTATAATTTGTTACATGTACTGTGGTTTCTGTCTAAGCGGACACTTTTTGATAAATGAATTTCCCGTAAAAATCCCTCGAAATCCAACAAAAAATTCTTAAATCACTCAAAATTATTGAAAAATTGCCCTGTCCTATTGAAGTCGTTGGCGAAATTTTCGCCTGCGCCGCCTGTCCTATTATTTGAAAATTTTATTTCTAGGAAAAAGTTATTTTTTGAGAAATTAAAATTTTTCCGAAAAAACGTTTTTTAAGAACAAGGACGGTATTTGTACTACAAATCGTTGTCAAAATTTTCCCTGTGGCGGGTTTTTTTTCAGGCGCAACCCTTATTCGGGCGATGTTCTCGAAAATGGTACATACCGTATTGTACTACGATTCTGAAATTACATTGTTATTCCCAAAGCTCAATTGAGGGGGGGGGGGGGGGGGGGGGGGGGGGGGGGGGGGGGGGGGGGGGGGGGGTGGGGGGTGTTGATACTATGATAGACTTTGTCTCTTCGATCGACTGACCGTGATCAAGCTAAAAAAGCGGAATCTTGGGAAAATACCCTAGGTGGTTTTTTTTAAGAGCTACCCAAATGACGGCTTTCTGGTATTTTTGAAAACCCCTAAGACTAATATATTGGCAAATCGAGAATTTAATTCCGCGACTCGCGTTGATCTTTGTTTTTTGAATTCTGACCGGCGCTTGACCGGTAATAGCGGATTTCGGTCGGCTCAATTTTCAAAGTTGTTTCAATCAGGCCCAAAATTCGGTCTGTAGATATTACGGGTACAAGGAGTTCGATCTGTATCAGATTTTTATCGATGACGTCATTATAGTCATTTGGGGCGTCACTTTAGATAGCATAGAACTCTTTACAACTTTGTACAAACACGAGTAACTTAATAAAAACGCCAAATAAGGGTTTAATTTGACACGGGGAGTTTCGAATCTTGATACCATAATTACTATACAACATTATACGTCAATTTGGGTCAAATAGGGGATTCATTATAAGAAGATAGAGAAACCGTGACAGAATTAAATCTGGCCGGAGTAGTGATTTTATGACTTCATAATGCGTCATCATGTAAATCTGATATTCAGATTCGAACTCTGGTGTTCCGATTAGTCTACAGGACCGAAATTTCTGGCCTGATTGGAAACAACTTTGAAATTTGGACTGACCGCAAATCCGCCTTAACCGCGTCAACTGGTCAGAAATTCAAAAACTAAATCCAACGCGAAGTTCGCGGAATTAATTCTCGATCTGCCATATTACAGGGTGTAAGGTTTTACTTTCTTCTTTTCCAAACTGGTTCATGGATTTCCGCCGTTTTGTTTGGTTGTCAGAAGAAGTTTTCTCAGATTTCAACCAATCAAAACGGCGAAATCAAGTGTAACCAGTTTGGAAAAAGAGGGAAAAACCTTACACCCTTAGTCTTATGGGTTTCAAAATACCAGAAAGCCGTCATTTGGGAGTAGCTTCCTAAAAAAAAACCACCCTGACAAATCTGGTATTCAATCGAAGCGAATGTTCTCCAAAACGGTACATTCGATTCCATTAATTTCAATCGAAGCTACTTTAGTTCTTAAGAAAATACCGATTGCTAGTTTCTTTTGGGTTGCGCTGAAAAAAACAACGCCTTCCTATTAAATTCGGCCTGCTGTCAAAATAAAACTAACCCTATTGTTTGGTGAGCCTTTGAATAAATTCGTGAAATAGGTATCGATAATTTGCCGACGAGTGTTTGCTCATCTTTTCCGTGAATTTTCTCCCATACGCCAATCAAAAGATATTTAAATTCTGGTTTTACTTGAGCATTAAAAGTTTCATATTTCCACTGATAATTTCCATTAATTCTTGGCGCGACTCGAGTTCGATAAAAGTTTTTCTGGTTTTGAACCGTCTCCCAGACATCACATGAAGATTTTGTTGCGTCAATTCGAGGGCTACTACTATCCGGCTCTTTTTGAGCAGGTTTGTTTTTGCGATTTCGAAGACCAGTAGATGGAGAAGGAGCTTTTCAAGATAAAAATATTTAAATTTTTTTTTGAATGCCAAGCTATAGCCGATGTCAAGGGTTTGAAAATAAAATCCACCTAGTTATTTTTTTTATTGACTGTAATTACCTAAAGGACAATTTTCACTTCGCAAAAGTACATACTGTATATAAATATTATAATTTTTTATAACCATTTTGAAATACTTAAGAAAAACTTCCGCAGAACTTCAAAAAGCAGAGGCTTTCTACATCATAATACATAAACCCTGTTTAAACGAGCAGAAAAAACACGGAAGTTTTTCATTATTTTGATAAGGGCCAGAAATTTTAATATTCTCTAGCCCACACTATTTCTGCACAAATTTGTAAACTCTAGACTCTGTATTTTTACAGTTTCGAAACTTCTGAATTGTAAAAACTGTAGCCTGAAGATGCGTAAGCGAAACGTTGCAGATAATAAATATTATAATATTTGAAAATTCTGTCCTAAGATTTAGATTATTAAAATCCGAATTTTCCGGGATCCCAAAAATGGGATTTTTAAAAATATTCCGGGCCCCGGGGTTCGTATGATATAAAATCTGAAATATCATTCCGATTCATGAAGGGTTTTATTGTCAATAACCAAATTTGGACCACGCAGTTAAATATCACACTTTGTGAGAGAGCTAAAAAGAGACAAATACGATAATTTTAAACCATTATTCACAAAGGGATGTATTTTTCCCTTTCCTTGATTTGTCCCTTTCAAAAATCTGATATTTGAAAAAATGAGCGATGGCATTAATTGCTCAAAATTTTGGAAAGGACGTCTGTCTATAAAGATAAACGGAAAATGTTTCGTGGGTTATTTTTGATTTCAAAAACCATAATTATGTAGCGTGTATTAATTATTTCAACATTTAAAACCAAATTTCAGCTTGCCGTTTTTTCCATGTAAAAAGCCTCCTTTTTCTTCATCGACGAATAATGCTCGAAAAAACGAAAAAGGCTCTAGAGACCTAAAATGCAAGCTCTTATTTCGCGCTCTTATTTGGTTCTAGATTTTTCTTCGCATTTATAGGTGAATGGCGTCATTTAAATTCTAAATTTTTGCACGGTGCGTTACCTACACATGTTGAAAAATTAATAAACACTACATAAATATGGTTTTTGAAATTAAAAATAACCCTCGAAAATTTTCAGTTTTGTCCTTCAAGACAAACTTGACAGTAATTCTATTTTTCCAGTTTTGAAAATATTTCAAAAATAAAATTTGGGTGAAAATGTGATGATTGATATCTTATCGTTTCTTGGGTTGTTTCCATGCTTGAAGCACTCAGCGTATCTGTTTTTGAGTCTTGTCCAGCAACTGTTGGCATTAACGGACTTGATAAGCTAGAATCAGGTCTTTTCCGTTGTTTCAAAACTGGAATTATTTTTTCATTAACTTTGTCTTTTGCCAGTTCTTTCACTTTTCCATAAGCTGCCATCATTTTGGCTCGGCGGGATTCTTTACCTTGTTGAACTGGAACAGTACTGATTAACGAGATCAAAATTTTATTTTCATTCAAATTGACAAAAGTGACAAAAAATTTGAATTTTTAATAGTGAACTTTTTTTTGAAATATAAGCTTTATATCAAGGCTTGTGAAAGGATGCATCCCCGATCGGATTTTCTATCCCCATTCCCACCAAAAATTGCCTTAATTTTATTGAAAGATTTTGTGGCGTGATTTGTGGTAATTCACTGTATATAAGTACATTATTTCGGTAAATATTGCCAAAATACTCCAATGCAATCTGCGAAAAATATTCTCACATAAAAATAACTGAATAACCAATCTGATGATTTGAAATAAATCGCAAGATTATGTTTTAAAATTGAGTTTACTGAAATGCAATTTATATACCTAGTAACCACAAAGCGCACCAGGTTCTTACGAAGTTACGAGGTTCTTACGAAGTAATATATTTTCTACAATTTACCACGACATATTTGGAAATTTTCAAAATTTGATGTTCAAAGTTACCACAAATCGCCCAGATTGTCAATTTTGAAATTAAATTGATGTTAAATCACTGAACTTTTTTGATCAATTTTATAACAAAATAGAAAATCAGTGCGAATAACATTGAGTGGCAAATTGGGTCAAAATCTGAAGGCTATCAAAAACTTGTTTACTTTGTTTCTTAAGAAAATTGAGTGCCCAAAAAATTATTTCATACATTTTTCGAATCTTTAATTTTAATATTAAAAATATGGCGGCGGTTAAAACGCGGGCTAAAATTTTTTTAAATTGCATGAAAACGCAACAACAAAAAATTTCAAAACATTTCTCCACCAAAATTTTTTTTTTTTTTGTCAATTATATTTCATAGTTGATTGATTTTAGTGGGACTGCAAAAATGTCGAAATTTTAGCCATGATGTTTTTACTGGGACGGCCGAAAATGAAATCTCCATCAGTCGTGCACCAATTGGTTGCACGAATTCTTATTTTGGCCCGCGTTTTTTACCCCCGCTAACAAATATCGTGACTTCCAAACTACTTTCAAATTCACAACCCCATAAAAGACACCAGTTTGAGTTCATTAAATTCCCTTTAAGACGAAGCCTAATTAAAAACTGCTTTATGACCTCTCAAATCGAATTATTTTTCTTAATAAACTTGGTGGTTATTCAGAATCTAATAAATATTGATAATTTTGAACTCTTAGCCATCATCAGCTATTTCGTTGTCAAGGTCATCATCGGTAACCAACATATGTCTATTTTTGCCAACTGAAATATTCACAAATTCATCGTACCGAGTATCAAATTGGTCATACGATTCACTTTCAGAATCGTCAAAACTTTCAGGCTTCGTTAATTCTGTCGAGGGGTAAAAATTGTCATATTTTTCTGGACTCTAGTTTAACGCCCCATAATTTTTTTATGCCGAATTGTTTTGAATTTCAACAGGAAATTGGTCGAAAAATCGTAAATTTCAACCTAAATGATAAACAATTCAAAAACGGTTTTTTGCTTTTTGAACACTTTCCTCGTTAAATTTTGTAAATTTATTTGTATAGATCATTTTTATTCATCATTACCTTAACATGACCATGTTAACATATCAAAAAATCAGGTAGGTGAGATAGAATAGGACTGGCACATACGATCTCTCGAAATTTTGTGTCATAAAAGGGTGCTACTGACCAAACTACAGCGTGAGTCTTTTCGATTTCTCCCCTTTTTTACCACAGACCGTAGACAGCCACCAAAATGGGTGATAATGCTGGTGAAAAGGGTGAGCTGGCGTAACAAAGAGAGAGGTGAAAAGGGAGCTGGGAAAAAGAGGAAGAAAAAAAATCACGTGCATATGAGCACCAATTTGATTGAACTCTAAAACCTCTGTCTAACACGTTGGTAAAAAAAGAGGAGAAATCGAAGACTCACGCCATGTTAGAAACAATGAATAAAAAATGAAATGTGTCTGGAGTAATTCAACCGACAAATTCAAAGCGAAAATTTTTTCCCTCTTAGTCAGAAAAAGAATCAAAAACGAATATTTCGCACTAACTTGAATTTTCGAAGAAAAAATTTTGAACATCTAAAGTTATGAGATGTTCAAAATTTTGGATCAGTTTACCCGCGGCGTATCTCAGTCATAAATTATGACTCATAATACAACGTTTTTTTTTTAAATCTGAAAGCAGAACTCGATTTTTCGACAGATTATTTCTACAAAATCTGGTGAAAAAAATAAAAGAGTTCAAAAAATGAAATCTGACTCTTCGTGAGTGTAATAAGACCAATTGTAGTTACCATTTGACGTCACGAATTCCATAAAATTATCAAAAATGAAATATTACACCGAAGAGAAGTCATATTACATGATTTTGCTATAATTTTAATGACGGTGGTAAAATTAAAAAACAATCGCATGTGCCAGTTCCGAAAATGGACCAAAAAATTTGATTTTTTAGGTTACGGACATTTTTATAAAAAAATCTTTGTCTGATTTTTTTCGAAAATATCTATTCCCGTGAAAAAAACTTTTAAAGTCAGTGCACCCGTGTGATGCATAGCGGCCACTCACGTTGAGCATTCGCAGCCGTAACAATATTGAGCGCACTTATATTTAGGTTATAATCAAGTCTATTTCTCGTGAAAAGAAGTTGTTCCTTAAAAACACGTTTCGGCAATATTTTGACTCTAAAATTTTTAACCCACTCTTCCCAGTCAATAGGAGATAAAACAAAAGTAACGAAACAATTTGAGGAGGGATTATCATTAGAATGAGCACAAGGAAATCCGCGACCTCTTGAAGCAGTTATTGTGATAGAACAAGAAACATCTTCTGTCTCCCAGTCATCTTTAGGCTTCAGAATATAATGATCCGGAGAGAAAAATGGAGAATGGCGAAGTTTGAACTAAATTAAAAGTTTAGAAAAATGGATATAACTTATGTGACGAAACGTTAAGAAGGTTCTTTGAATCAATTCAAATTGACAATGTGAGGCAAATAATTATGGTGCCTAAAAATTTAGGATCTTAAATTTTTATAGTATCAACCGGGCATCCTGATGGATTCGTACATTTTCATTTGTATTTTGCTACTTCAATAACCTCAAGGTTTTCGTCTATAATGACACCCGCTACAATGAGGCAAAATCTAAGGACTAAAAACCAGATGTTTTTTTTGCTTAACCCGTGTGAGCACAGAAAAAAAAGTTCCGCCAAGGCACCAAAGCCTATATATAGGCTTTTTTTCAACCGCGTATTACAGAAAGCACAAGGTAGGAAGTTCAAACGATATATTTTTGTATCCGACATTTGATATTCTAGAATTTTGATTTTTAGTTCTAGAAAATTTACTGATAAAAGCAAGGTACAGCATATCACGTGATACAAGCTCACAGTGGTGTTCACAAATTATTTTGCTATTGGAATCGATGCACAAGGATCTGACCTATGTCACCGTTTTTTTCTGATTTGGTCTATATATATAATCAATAAAAAATTATTTTAAATA
>SCLH01000239.1:192120-212412 GCA_004367855.1 Oikopleura vanhoeffeni | reverse complement strand
GACTATAGAATAAGGGTTTTTGAGCTGTTTATTTATTGAGTTACTACGTTTAGCATGATCATTTTCAGCGGTTTTGTGAATTATGAATGATGTAAGTTTCAAAATCACCATTACGATAAAAAAAAACAGCATTTGCAGTCATTTTCATTTCGTGTGATGAGATCAACTATCAAAATTCTGACATGGAGAAATATGTAAGAGCACCGTAGATGGCGTCACGTGAATAAAATATCACCAAATTTTTCTCTCCAAGAATGACCGCTGGTTCCATGTATTCAGCTTCGTTTTTCCATCTCATTCAATATATACGATAAGTGTGTAATGTCTTGACCCTTAGATGGGCGTCAGGTGATAAAAAATATCACCAAAATTTTTCTCTCAAAAATTTCAGTCTTTGCTTGTATAATAAAGCGACCTTTCCCAGCCCATTCAATATCCTGACGATAATGTGTAATTTGACACCCCCAGATGGCGTGCACGTGACAAAAAAAATATCACGCAAAATTTTTCTCTTTTCAAAAGTAACCCAGGTTTCCATGTTATCACGTCAGCCTCCTATCAACATTTTTCATTCAATATATACAAACCGAATATGAGTTTCGATTTAGACCACCGAGTATGCTAACAAACCATAACACAGATTAGGGTTTTATACAATGTTTTATTCAACGAGTTTGGGAACCAGGTGAACACAGATATGACGGATTAAAATGACTCAAAATACAGTTTGTTGCAGTTAAGACTTCGCGGAGCCAAGTGACAGCAAACTCGTTGAGCACCAAATCCGATTGTAGCATTTGCGACTTTTCCAGCACACGTGAAACAATCCAGACGACGGGCAGGAGGGGTTTATTTCTTCTGACAGTCACCAAACCACAAAACCTAAGGAAAATAAAGTGTTAAAGAAATACTTATATTCCTGTTAAATCAATCTCACCAATGTCGGGGAAAAAGGCCCGAGTGAGCTTATTGTGTTGCCGTTTTTATTTATATACGGTAATTTGGTTTTCGCGGCGGCGTATGTTCGACAATACTAAATTGACGATTATATTTTCATAATGACAATAATANTGTTTCTAAGCGAGTGTTGCTTTGATACAGTATAAATTTCACGTGCCCGTGGGGTAACAACGTGATCAAAAATTTATTTTATGAAAAAAAATTTTGGTCATTTTGGTTATTATTTAAATATAATATATCTAATAAAAAGATTTTACCTAATCATCGTTGCGTCGATTTTTATTTTTGTGCATTTGTACTTTGCTAAAGTGTTCTTCATCCCTTTGTGCTTGATGCTGGAAACGGGCTTTTCGGCGGTTTTGGTTGCGATCTATAGCACTGTGCTTATTTTGGTCCCCGTGAGACCATGTATTACCTTTTTTAAACAAGGTAATCTGATTAAGCCAGAATGGTTTTATGGCCTGAACCAACTGGTTATGTTCGTCAATATCGATTGCCATCATGTTACCGTGGGAATCTAGAACGACCAAGGGATCCTTGTGATCCTTAAATGAGAGTGCGAGCTGGAGCATTCTCGTGTTTTTAGACGATTTCTGCAAAGTGGACAAAATATCCATGTTATTTGCAGAAATTAAATTTTTCATGTTGGAAACGTTTCCATACAAAAAATTTTGCAGCTCGTTCGTTTTGTCCATTAACTGGAGGGTTGCTACTTTTAAATCGGCGAGGTCTTCACATTCCATGATCCCTTTTTTATCAAAATCTAGTTTCGACTCAGTGGACCTTTTTTCCATGACGGAAATAAAGTTTCCGAAGGTTGATCCTAGGGACATGGGTTCATGAGTGTTATCTCGGTCGCTTAAGGGGCCGTCAAGTCTCAGCTGGAGAAGGATTTCGGCGTTTGAACCGTCATCTTGCATTTTAACCTTATAAAATAATTTTAAGATTTTGGGAAAAAAATTTTATGGGAAAAATAGGCTCATTTTATATAAGAATCGGAATTTTTAAATAAAAAAAATATAACAAATTTTAAAATGAGTTTTTCATTTTCGGTTAATGATTAAAAAATGTGTTTTTCAATTTTTAAATGTAATTACACTGAATGAACACCAAATTGGTTTCATGGATGCTGGGCAATTGTCGTTGATTACTCGAACTTTTTCACATGCTTTTTGGTAAAAGGCAAGTAACTCCGGGTGAATCGCCAAAATTTTGATGTTGTTTTCTGCCAAAAAACAATTGAACAATTTTACTTCCTCTAGGACGTCTTTATATTCTTGGACGCATTCTCGGACCTGGAGGTCTTTGGTCGCAAAGTGGTTGATATACTGAAAGGTAAAATTATCGCCGTATAAATTTTATCGATTTGTTTCCTGGGAAATATTTAAGACAAAAATATTTAGGTTAAACAAAAGGAAGCCTTGATAAGGCGGTTCTGTTTTACCAAAGTTTTATCGATCGGGCAAATTTTCGAGAATTATACCGAAATTTGATTGGTCGATTTTATAAGTTACAAACTCGATAATATGACTCGATATTATTTTCTTAAAAATATTTATTCCGGAGAATACTGATTTGTGATTAAGACCGAACTCTGGTGTGTATACCGAGAGAATTGCTAACGGACGACAGTGCCCTTTTATGGCAGAGAAACCCAAATAATTACTTCTACAAAAAATGGTAATTTTTTATGATTTTTGAAATTATTGGCTGGTTAAAATTTTGCTAAATAAATACCGCCCAGTTTTCCAGATGGGTTGAGATAGAACTAGCATTGTTGATACACAGGTCTCGGGCTCTAGCTTTAGCGTCACGGTCTTTTCGAGCAAGTATGGCCAATTTTCCCTCGTAAGAGTTTGCATTTATGGGAGCACGATCTACTGGAGTTATGACTGGGGCTGCAAAAAGTTGGGTCAAATTAAGAGAGGGTTTTGGGAGTAATTTTCTGATACTTGGGATGGGGCTGGATGAAATGTTTGAAAAAGTACTAGGTTCGGGGGTGCGGCGTATTTTATGGGCAATTTTTGGGAGACTATCGATTGAGCGAAAACTGGGTTGAGATTGCGATCTCTGGAGGGGGTTATTATTTTGCTCTTGTTCACGTAGTATCTGTGCTTCTTGGTCGATAACAAAATTTTCGTTTGATTGTTGAAAATCTTGTTGAAAACTTTCTCCGACTTCGTTATTGTCAGATGTTGTTTCAGAAATATCGAACGGGGCTGAATCATTCATATCCTCACTATTGTTCAGGATATCCTGTAAATTTTCGTTCAAACTAGCCATTTCTAAAAATTTAAAATTTTGAAATATCAAAAAAAATTTTGGATTTTGTTTTATGAATAAAACAGATTTTCAGGAAAATTAATCCAAATCGAGTCTTTTTATTTCTCGTTCCAAAGCTTTCTCTTTACTCTCTTCGTAGAGTGCTTTGGCTTCAAGCTCGATAGTTTCGAAACTTTCATTGAGATTTTTTAACTCCTCCTCAAATAAGGTGTTTACTGAAAATGAGTATTTTAATTACTTTTATCTTAAAAAAATAAAAAATTGTAAAACAAATTTGAGGTTTTTAGCCTAAAGTATTAATACTGTCCCTTCGTTGGGCTGGTTGTTTTTGGAATTATTATAAAAATTGCTGATAACTACTGTTCGAAGGGTGATCCAATCTTTTTGGAACTCGTAATTGTCAATATTATATTCGAACAAGCGTTCTGGTTTGAATTCCATTTTAGAGAATTTTCTAAAATGTGAATACAACTTTTTAATATTGGAAATATCGGGTTTACCGAGTCTTAGCAACATTGCCCATTTGCCGATAATTGCTTGAATAACGCGTCTATCCTCGGATATTTTTACGTTCCAAAAAGTGTCACGTGACAAATTGATCATTCTTAAAATTAAAAAAAATTTTAATTTTGTAAAAACAAATTTTCCGAAAATTTCTTTCAAAAATTATTTTCAGCTTTTCTTTCGAGATTCTGAAGATGAGACTGCGGATCAGCAATTGTTTATGGACAACCAGCGGAATTTGCCAGATATGGATACAAGGATTTACAATTCGCTAAAATATAAAGAATTACCGGTTGGCGTACTTTGTGAAGATTTCATGCATAATGATGAAGTTCTTATTCCCTACACAGTAATTTATGACGGTCGAAACCGTTTAGAAAATGAACTTAACGAGACTGTATATTTCCCATTTCAACGAAATACCATTGCTCTTAGATTAAAAAACGGGTTATTTTCCCCCGCTGAGTTTTATGTCGGAGTGCATTTATTAATGCGAAGAAAAAATCTGAACTCATTTGAGTGTAACAAAAAGTTTACTGATATAGTATACAGTATCGAAAGATTCATATACGGAAATAACAATGTGAAAGTAAATTACCGGCAAATGATAAAACTGCACGATCTCTCCTTGATTTTCCCTGGGACTGTATGCGATCATTTGTTGAGGGGCGAAGTTCATTTGGACTGTTCTGAATGTATATTCAGGTAAAAACTTGAAAATTAATAATAATTGATAATTTTATAATGATGTTTTTTCCAAAAAAATTAGTTTTTACGATTATTGAAAAAAATAGAGGATAATTTTAATAATTTTCAGAAGTGGCTATGTCGAGGCCCATGGCCGAAGTGTGTGGACAACCGCAAAAATTTTGCTCTATAAAATGTTATTTATTCGACGATGTTCTCATGATCCAAGGTCTCATTTTTACAAAGGAATACGAATTGAAAAGACTCCGCTTAATACCAGATGTTACGTAAATATGGGTGAGATGCTTAAATTTAAAAAAAATTAAGTAAATTCGTAATTTCGCGTGAAAAAAATTTTGAATTCTAGTTTTATTATTCTAACGGAATGATTGACTAAATAATTAAATTCAGGGAATCAGCACAGTGGGGAGCCTAAATCTACCCTGGATTTTTTGGAAATTTTATTTGAAATTATATGGTCCGTGGATTCCCGAAATGTTTATGCTCGAGGGTGTGAGATTGGTCCACAATTGTCTAGGTTTAACCTCAGGTAATAAATTTGTTGCTTAAATCCGAAAACTTAGAAGTTCAATAAAAAGTTTGTTTTCGAAAGGTTCTAAAAAATGATCTATTTTCCAATTTGAAAACTTTTTTGGCAAAGATGATAAATCGCGGGTGTAGATTATCATATTTGTATCAATTCCCAGTGATTCAAGATCATAAATGAGAAAATTAAAATAAGCTCCTTTATTTCGGAGAAAAGCTTCTATCTCAGAAAATTTGTAAATAATTCCACTTTTTTCAAAAATGAAGGAAGCGATTTCTTTGTTAGACAGACGTGGGTTGATAAAAAGTTTAACAGTAAGATGTAGTTTAAATTTGAAACATAATGAAAGCATTTTATTATTAATAGTGGCTTTTTTGTCTGATTCTTTTTCAGATAATAAGATCTCCATGGAGATGTCCACGAATTTTTTGCAAATAAAATGTTCTAAATTTGTGACGGGTATTATAAAATTACCTAATGGGAAACTGTCACTGATATTGTAAAAAATATTGGAAATAGGCTGAGACATTAATCTTCTTGATTTAATTCTTTTAAATAGCAGAGATGGCCCGAAGATTTCTCTGTAATTGGTCCATTTTGCAAAAATATTATTTTTGTAAAATACGTTTTTACAGGTTAGCAGAAGGCTATTCATTTTCAGGGAAACGTAATCGTGATGGTCGAGAACTAGATTATTTGAAAAATTTTTAAAATTTTCAGTTTGAGATTCGTTATCCACTTTTTCGATTGTATCAACGTTTCGTAAGAAGTCAAGATTGATCACCATGATAAAAACTAAACAAAACATTCAGCGTTTTAAAACTAGGATTAGGATAAAACATAAAATTTATAAAATTTTTAAGGGGCGATTTATGGAGTAAACGTGAAAACGATGGATAACTCGAAAATTTTGAGTGGAATTTTGATAATCCAAATTATGTGTTTATGGCATGAGGGTATCCCAGGAATGTCATTTCCGGAAGAAACTCGAATGGTGACGCGCTCGTGCGGCGACAGTTTTATTGGTGAATATTTTACCGCTCATGGCTCGAATTCCGATGCTTTTGGTTATCAACCAGTATTTGGACGCGGTCTTTATTATTATATCAGGGATCATTCCGAACGGTTGAGTCGGTTTTTGCCTAGAAATGGATTTACTAAGACGAAAGAATTTCCGATAGGTAAATTTAGTCCCAAAAAGTTATCATTTGAGAACAAATTTTTAGATTTTTACCTTTTTATTTTGAAAAAATGACGTTGTTTTTCAGAACAATTCTCGGCTGGTCAGAATTTTTGGTGTGTCGGGTTTATAGCAGCTCGTCGTGATTCTAGAGCAATGCCGTGCAATTACAAGCCTTTTCAACGATAAGCTGAAACAGAAAATCTTGTAAAATAATTTTTAGTCCTTAATATTTCACAGATAAATTAATTGTACTTTGAATGAAATTTAGACAAAAAATAAAAAAATCTCAATTAATTACTATTGTATTTTTAATTTATTATGGCGTGAGCATAATTTTCTGATTTCATTTTAAAATTGTAACAAATTTGGAGGTTATCCGAAATGAGTTGATTGGCAGTGAAAAATAGTTTTGTTTCGAAAATAACTATTTTTTAATTAAAAAATATCTTCATTTTTGCACCGGCGTTTGAACTCTTTGATGTGCTCGAGTTCTTTGATGAACGATTTTGGGACGATGCAGTAGTCGTCCATATCCTCGACAAATTCGCCTATCCAGACTCTATCCCGAATTAAGTTATGGTTAAAGCCGTCTCTGACTTTGTATTCGAGTTTCAAAAAATCTTTTATCTTCATTTGGGCTGTTTGGTAACGTTTTTCCATTTTGAAAGCGTATACCATGTCCTCATGGGACTTCATGTATCGAATTAACACACTTTCTAAGCCGACGTGTAGCGGTTTATGTGGTTCGGAAATCCGATTTGATTTTGAAAAATGGAGTTTTTGCTCCCTTTTTTGAAACTCGACTACAAGGCCAGGTACAGAGATCACCGATAACGTCGGGGGACGTGAGACAAAAATCGCACCATTTTTTCGACAAATCTGTTGCAGCGGTTAATGAGCATTCTTCTAAATTTTTAAGTAAAATAGGGAAAAAAATATGATAATTTTTGATAAACCTCTTTTTCCAAAAAAAATTATTTCTCAAAACTGGCTAGGTTTTATACCTAAAAATTAATTTTTTGGTTTTTGAACCGATTTCTCTAAGAAACTTACTTATACCGCTGTCGGAATCGACTGAGGATGCTTCGTCGCCAGTAGTCTGGAGGTGGGACCCGTATGTAATAGACATATTCTTAATGAAAACATTTTGTTTTATTTTGTTAAAAAAAAATGAAAATTACAACAAGAACTCGCAGGATCATTATTTTGAATTTTTTGGGAAAAACGGAATAGTTATTTTATTCGTAAAAATATTTGACTTAATGAGACAATTCTAAAAACTTAATGAAAACGAGTCGCTTTTAGCGGATAGGTTAATTGTTCTAGATATTTCAAATTGCTTTTACGGAAAAAATGGTTCGATCGAAATTTGATCGTAATCTCGAAAATATATTTTTCAATTTGATCATTCGAGATTCGCAACACCGGGCCTGCTGGTCAATTTAAAAATGTTCCATTTTGTATTATTAAAAATTGAGAATAATAAGTGAGCATAATTAGATTGTTTCGAGCGAAAAAATTGTTACTTTCAACGAGACTTTGGAGACTTTGGGCCAACAGTTTTCCGAAAATTATCTATAAACTGAATATTTCATCCTAATTTAAATGTCTGTTTTTAGAGTGAAAAATAGTGAAAAAACTATTTTGGAGGTTATCTGCAATTTAGTGAGAAAACAATGAGTGATGCTATATATGGACAGCGTGCGAGTGCACATCGACTCCTAGAATTTATAAATTATTCCCTTTTAGTAGAGGTCATAAATGAGACTGATAGAGCTCAAAATTACGAAAATTTGCGATTACAGGAAATCCTCAATTTTTTGCAGGGATTGGTATCCCGGTGTACTTCGACCGAGTTAAAATCTGTAATTAGAACAGGTGGTGTTGCTTACTCGCAATATCGTAATCTGTTTCCCTTTGGTGGTGAAAGGATACGTGCTATTAAATTTTCAGGAAAACAGTTTTAATTTATTTATGAGTAGAAAAATTGAAAACGGCCTATAAGTTTATTTTATATAAAATCTTTTGAGTAATTAAAATCGCTTTTCTGGTAAAAGTTAAAAAATTTGTGCGTAACCTATTATTTGAAGCTATGATATGTTCAATTTATAGTTGATTTTTTAAATTTTCCACAAAAAGTAAATCTGTAAAATTTAAAGACGCTTTTGAACAGCAAATAGTGGTAGGGTGTCATTACCATGGATTTAGAAATTTAAAAGGGGAATTGACTTTCAGAATGCCCCGTGGTTATCAGCTAAAATATTATTCCGAAATATCCGGGGTTGGCAGAATTACAGATGTGGGAACTCAGCCCGTATCTCAAGAATCGGAATTGATTTTATTCGATCCCTAAATTTTTACTTTGTAACTAGCTAAATTAATGCCAAAAATAGAATCCATTTAGTAGTGTTTTAAGTTTATTAATTTGAAAAAATCTATTTAGAATGAATAGTGACCGGCCTTTAAAGGCCCCTAACCCGTTACATGTGATAACATTGTGTAAACCATATGCTCAGAGTGTTTATTTTCCGACTCACGTTTGTCATTTCATAATGCGTAGTTCAACATATACCGAATGTAGTATAAAGATGTTCAATGCTGATGCTACCGTAGTGCTATCCGGATTGCGAAGTGAAAAAATCAAATTTCCTGCTCTACGAGATGATATTGGACTACTCGAATTTGCTTAGATGTGTCTGTAAATTTTGTAAAACCGCCTCAAATTGTGAGTTCTAAACGAAATAAATAATACCGCATAATTAATATGTAAACATAGTTATTATTCAAATGATACTTTTGCAGGCTAAAGCAGGGGAAATAATAGGAAATAATCACAAAAATATGATTTTTTGGAGGTTAACTAGATTAAAAATGTGACCTAACGAATTTTACTATGTTATGAAAATTACAAAAATTATTCTAAAATTATTTTTAAGCTGCAGCTTACTAGGCCACAGAGTAGAAAAATGAAAATTGCTAGTCATTTTGAAGGCTTCAATTTTCCCTGGCTTTGCGGAGTTCCAAAATCCGAAATATTCGAAATTTGTTCAAAATGTTCGACATTTTTATCATTGTCAATCTCCTGAGAGATTACTTTAGTCTGCTCTGGGCTAATATCGATATTTTTGGACGAATTTGGGTAATTTTTTGCCAAAAAATTAATGCTGGGATTTCTCGAAAAAGCATTTTTTGAAACTGAAATAGGAGATGGCATAGATCTCTGACGAACTCTTTTCATTCTAATACTGAAGCGTTTAACTGCCTCACTGTCCTCCGCCCACTCACGTGGCATAACTACGAAAATGTGATCGTGGTTGGTTACAGGGATCCGTTTACCGGTATCCAGGTGCCAATCGTCACGAACTAAATTGCCGTGATCGTCATAGACTATATCACGTTTTAGTGCAAAAAAGTTGCTAATAGGAACTTTTCGGAATTCGTTTTCAGGGTAATATTTTAGGAATTTTTCGCGGAAATCGTCTTGATTTGAGCGGTCCACAAGGTAGGCACCGGAGTCAGCTACGTTTTCCGGTACATTTGCTTCAGGCTTGATAAGCATGAAACTAACTTCGCCATCGAAACTGAGTTGGTGGATGGTAGGGTGTCGATTTCTCAGCTCGAAATTATCTTGTAGGTCCATGGTGAAATAGAATACTGAAAAAATAAAACATTGTTATAGGCTTTTCTAAAACAGTAATTATAGGAAGGCACAATGGCGACGCGGCTAAAAACGCACGAGTTGCATGCCGATGGTAGCAAGTTCGAATCCCGGTGTGAGCGAGCTTGAAAATAAAAAAATATATGATCGCACATTTAGAAAACAAAAAATAAGTCCTTATTTTTGTTAAGGGCAGTTTTCTAAAAGTAAACGAAAAAAAATTTTCCGTTTTTCTACTTTCTAAATTAATTTTGATCATAAAAATGTAAAAGTACTTTCTTAAATGTGTTCTATCCGGCTATAACTTTATGGTCAAAAATATTAATTTCGAAAAGGATTTTAAAGAAAAGTATGTTTATTTATAAAACCTGAAAAAAAATATTTGAAAAATATTTGAAAATTAAATCGTTACCTCAAAATTTTGCTTTTTCTGAATGAAAGTAAATTATTTAAAAATATGATGTGGTTTTGTTGCCAACTCCTAGTGGGCAATCTTATTCTTATTCTTAATTAGCACAAAAAAAACGCGTATTTATTCTGGCGATTTTGATTAAAAGTGTATCGAACTAAAAAATTGGTGATTTAAAAACAAAATTAAAAACTTTATGAAATTTTTTCTTCTGATTATAATTATGTCGGGAAATTGTTCTCCAAAGAAGACTAGTTCTTTCGAATCCTGGGATGCTGATTATTTAAATGCATTTCCTAATCTTGATGGAAAAAAATATGATACGATGGAACATTGTGCTAGTACCCAGGCGTGCACCGATTATCAAAAGGTCATTAATCAGAAGACTATAGAAACAAAAGTAAATTGATTTTTATTTAAAAAATCATATTTTATAAATTTTGTATTTGATCAAAAAACTAGCTTTTCTTAAATTTCTAATAAGAAAAGTAAATATATCATTTTTAGCTGCAATTATTAAAACAGGTTAACCTCAAGGTCACCGATTTGGTTCATAATGATGAAGTGCTTTTCTTGGCCACTGACCCCTATGAGGGGTCCGATGCAATCCCTTTTGGTTACGGTACAACCGGTGTGTTAATGATTCCGAGGTCTAATATCGAGGTTTTTCGAAAAGTATTTGTTGAATCTTATAAAAAATACCGATATAAGGTTTGCACTATGCGCCAATTTAAATATTTGTCACGACGATATATTTTTGGATACGACGGAAAACCATTGAAAAATGGTTGGGATATGACGATGGATTCGGTTATGTTTAAACAAGACAAAATTGATGATTCTGATAGAAAAATACTCATGCCATCTCAATGGCTGAAAGATTCGTCAGTTTGCTATTTTTATAGTGAACGCTTGAAATCGTATGATTCCAAATCTACAGGAAGTGCTCCTACTCGAACAACTGATTCTACTGGCTTCAAATTTGAAAATTTCCCTGATTTTGAAAATCGCTAAACTGTAACTTTGTAGAAAATTGACAAAAATAAACCAATTTTTAGAAAAAAAATTTTCAATTTTATACGTATAAAGAAACGTCAAAACAGCCGTAATTTTCTTTAGCTTCGTCACGAATTTGTAAATCTAAATTTTCATTTATTTTATTAATGTTCACATTTTTGATGTTACCATCCATAATGTGCATTATCCAATTCATTTCCCAAATAAAAATTTTCCCCATATTTTCCTTTTTAAGGTCAAGTTTTTTGCATGCAACTAGGCCCGTGTCCCAGTTTATACCAGTCAAAAAACCTTCGGTTTGAATAATTTTAAAAAGTGGTCTATAATTTTCTTTGCTAAAACCCCCTTCGTCAATCATTATGACGTCACCTAATTTTAAAGGCATTCGGTTTCTGTCATTATAAAGCATATCTTCTTCATATGGGACAAATTTTATTGGTCTCAGTTTAGTATTTTCGAATCGTTTCTTTTCAACGAATTTTTGAACACATTTTCTGAGTAAAATAGTTGCCTTTGTAAAAGCTTCAATATCCACAATGAACGGTTTACCGTGCACGTATCTACCGTGAAAAAGTTCGGTTGGTCGAAAACCTTCCGCGCCAATAGTAAAATTAAATTTCTTAGTTGCTTCTTCTACTGCGATTTCTTTCGAAATGCCTGGTCGACTTAGTTCTAAAGTTAAATATTTAGAAAAAACAGCTATTCTACCATCTAGTGGGGCTAGCCGATTCTTAGAACCGGTGTGTTTGTCTATCAGACAAATTTTTATCCCCCAATTTTTTATATCGTCGTCTTCGATTAAGGCTGCGTGGGTGGATACATTGTCCATTCTCAAGGTTATAAAAGAATCATCAGGTTCTGTGGCCGATAATCTACTTTTTACTTGATAGAGAATAGATTTTAATTTCTCACTATTGAGGTTACCTTGAATGAGTGTAGACATAGCAAAACGTGATAAAAATTCACTTGCAAAAAATATTTTGACTGATCGGTTTTCTACAACTTTATTTCTCGTATTAACTGTAGCTAACATATTGTTAGGAACAGTTCTATGGATTTCATCCCCATAAATTCTAATACCTATTCGTTTAACTTCTAGAGTTTCCTCTTCAAAGTTTTTGAACTCCCTCGCGGTCGGCCTATATTTTTTAAGCCTAATGCATTCTTTGCAACGGCTACAAAGTGTACTGATTTGGTCGTTAATATTTTTAATAATAAAAAGGCGTTTGACCGCATTTGTGAGTTTTGCAACACTACCGTGGCCGAAAGTATTATGGATAGCGATAGCAACTTGACTTTTACAGCTTTCTGGTAAAACAACTTTAGTGAGAGTTTGGTCAACAAGATTCTTATCATATCTTACCAAACAGTTTTTAAACAGCTTGCATTCTTGGTTGTTAATTAAAGTTCCAACTTTTCTTTTGTTGTTGGGAGCATCGTGACCATTTGACAGAACTTCTTTTGCTTTGCGGATAGTTGCACATTCATTTTGCCAAGAATCGAGTAAAGGCCAATTGTCTATAATGTCTGAAACTTTCATTTCAAGATCTAAATTATTATTATAGATTTTAGCTAAAATTTCCATTGAATGGAAATTGTATTTGAATTTCCCTAAATCAGGATTGGGAATAAGGCTGTTACTCCAACCCGTAGCGCAGTATGGGTAGATCATGTTTTCCGGTAAACCGGATGGTTTCACTTCAAGTTGCAATTTCAAAAAATTTTCGTATTTCATGGTAGGAACAAATTCTGGTTCAAATTTCAAAGAATTAATTTTTTCGATCAAGTTTTGTTGTTTTTTGAAAAACAAATCACCTGAACTATCGACAAGGTCACACACTCGGCAACCTTTACAAATTTCAGAATTTTCTTTAGTACGTGATAAATAATCTGCAAATTGAATAGCTGGACTTTTGGCGGAAATATAAATGATTTCGTAATTAAAATACGCAAGTTTGGCAAAACTTTCGTTAATTTTCCTATCCATGGTCGGAACTCCCGAGGCCCTGAGTTTTTTATAAAGTTTGTACACTGATTGGGAATCTGTGTACATAATGATGTTTTTATTACATCTTTCAAGCTCAGGGGCGGCTGCTAGCATAGCAGCTAGTAAACCGGTAAGTTCAACTTCACAAGAAGATGGTTTCATTTTGTTGTCACAATCGGATCGTCTACGCGAAAAAATCCTAATAAAACGGCGTTCTTTACCTTCCCATTGGAAGAAAAAAGCCGCGTTAGCAAAATAACTAGTATCTGTTACCCCATGAACATCTTTTTCTGGATCAACTGGATACAACGTAATTAAATCTTTAACTTTTAATTTTACTTTATTTAATTCGGAAATAAGATCAGTAGTCCATTTTACTCCGTGACTATTGATTCCAGTAGCCTCTTGACGAAGTTTATGGAGTAATTTTGAGGAATAAGGGAGGTGGTCCGAAATATATGACGCACTGCCTAGAAAACGTTTTAACATTTTCTTGGTTGTAATATTAAATTCATTCATATTATCTAAATTTTTCACTACATGGACACTAGGTTCGATAGAGCCATTTTTTAGGGTTTTACCCAGTAATTTTATGCTAGTGCCTAAGATTTTCATTTTTGAACCTTTTACTCGAAAATTAAAAAAGGATAGTGTAGATAGAATGCCATTTAAAACATATAAAAACTCCTTTTTGTCTTTTCCCCAAAAAACGATGTCATCTAGATATCGACGTAAGTTATCTTTATATTTATATAAAATACGGAGCATAAATTCACGTACTGACTGGGGCGATACCGCCCAACCCATCGGACATCTTTTATAACAAAATATGCCCATTTCTGGGTGTTCAACACAAAAGAAACTCCAAAGTGATCTGTCTAGTTGAAAACAATAGAACATACTTTGTATGTCTAAAGTGCCAATTAAACCTCTTTTGGTGTGCTTCGCCACCTCGTTGATGATACAATTTACGCCGTCAGATTGAGTAGCTTTGAAATGTGTCATTTCATTTACGGTTTTTGAACAATCTAGGATAATTCTACACGAGTGGGCGTTAAGCACCATTTCACCGATATCATTTTTCTTACCAACCGCGAAAATACTGATGATATTTTTTATAGACAAATCTGATGGGACTTTGATTAAAACGTCATTAGCAATTTCCTCGTTTAATTTGGAAATTAGGGCTGATTTCACATCCTCTGTCATAGAGCTAAAATAATTCGGGACTCGAGTGCTCGACATTTTTCCGTCAATTTTCCCTCTGACAATATATCTGTCATCGGTGACGGTACCGACATCCCCAGCAAAAAGGGGTTTATATTTGTTCAAAATCTCCCAGATTTTTTCGTTCAGGTCAATATCTTCGGCGATGCCTAACTCACTGTATAAATCGTTTACTTCAACTTCATGTAATGAGTTAGAATTTTTAAATTTATTGGATAAAATATCCATTTCCATCCAGAATTTTTTCTCTGAATCCGGATTGTTTTCTACTTCAACTTTAGTATTTATTTCATGGTCATTAATAAAAGATGAAGTACCCGGTTTTAAATTACGCTTAACAAAAATAGTCTTATGTCCTAAGTCGAACGGAATTTCGTATTCATCAGAAACTTCAGTTTGATTATTGAGGTTATTATACATTTCTTTCAAAATTATTTCATTTACCGGTTTAACCGTAGTTTTTCCGAAAGCTAAATATACTTCGCCATCTTGCCATGACATTTTAAAATTATTTTCTTTCCATTCGGAAGTACCGAATAATACAGTATTCCATGGGCCAGAATCAGTAACTACACAACCTCGAAACTTAATTTTGAAATTGTCACTTTTTAGCGTAAAATTAGCCCTATAATCAAGAAGCTTTATAGGAATGTTTGTAGCTCCTACAGCTATAGTTTTCTGCGGATATTTTTCGACCGCAGGGATCATATTTAATAATTTTTCATGGATAAGTGAAGAACTTGCTCCAGAATCTAAAATCATTTTAATGCTTTGTTTTGTACCATTAATAATACAATCAAGACGAACGCCTTGTTTTATTACTTCTTCATTAGTTGAAAATTTATCTGTAGTAACTTTCACCGGGAAACCCTTGTCTATCGCAAAAATATTTAACTCGTTTTTAAATTGAAAATCGGAGTAAATGACAGGAGGGTTGGAAAAGATGATTTTTCCTATTTCCCCAAAAATGTTATTATTCCCTAAAAACAGGAAGTTTTCCTTAACATTTTTGCAAACCGAAACGTTTTCTATAGTAATAAAAATGTTGTCATTAGTTTTGAAAGTAAAGTTAAAAAAGAAATTTTCAAAAATCTCTGTTTTGCCGAAAATTGAGAATTTTCTGGATATATTATTCTTAGAAACCGTTGTTTTGAAATTTTTAAGAATAAAATAAAAAATGTTCATGTTACAAAACGAAAAATTTGACCCAGTATCAACGATCGTATTGAGAGAAATGCTAGGCCGGATTTGCGAAGAAATAGATATTTTAAAAATATTATCTGCGTTATTTATTACTTTAAAAATGGTCCAATTATGATTAGAATAGCTAACTAAATTTCCAGATGGACAGTGAAATAAATCATAAAATAAGTATGTCGAAAGTATTATTTGGAGTAAAATCTTGCTATTGTGGTGAATCGTAATTGAGTCGACAATTTCGCATTTGTTTCGTAGAAATTCAGCTGAATTTTTAACCTGAAAATAATTGTTAATTGACGCAAATTGATTTAAATGAAAATCAGTATTATTGAATAGTAACTCGTAAAAAATTGAAAAAATGGAATAAGAGTTTGCTAGGTTAACTAAATTACCTATGGTTAATCTGTCTAGATTTAACATTCCAGGTGGATCTTCGGGTTTGTCCGGTTCCATAACCGCAAAACTTTCTACAACGTCGTTTCCATTATCTTCTTCGAGTTCTTCCATGGCGTCGATATTGTCTTCTTCTTCTAGAAAATTAAAAACATCAACAATTAATTCGTCAAATTGTTCCTCAGTAAACGCATTAAAAGTTTTTTTATTAATGTTTCCTCGAACAGGAATTTTCCCCGTTTGATTTTTATGAATGTTCATTTTGGATCTGAAACCATTACGAACAAACTTTCGCTTAGCACTGAATTTGTTATTGGAAAATTTATTATTCTGGAATTTATTCCCAGATTTATTATTACCGACCGAATTTCGAAAATTTGGCTTATTTCCTCCGCTTTTGCTGATATAGCCTTTGCCTGATTTGACAAAAGGCCCCGAGGTAAATTTTCCTTTGAAACTATCGTTTTTGTTAAATCGTCCGTTAAACCGATTTAATTCTACATACTCAGTGGCCCCATCCTCACTTTCGACTAGAAAAAATAATTCCACTGTATCTGAAGGATCAAAAACGTTCAAAGATACATTATTTTTAGATTTATCTTTTTCCTCTTTCTCTTTTGTGACCATATTTAGTAGCTTAAAATACTGGTCACCTGATTCATTGGGATGGGTCTGATATGCACTTTCCCAGACTTTCATTAAAAGCTCAGTTTTCCTTCTGTTTTTCAAATTTAGTAAACTGTGAAACTCACGTTTATTCTCTAAAAACATCCTAAGGCTAAGCTCTTCGATTGTTTTGTCTTGCTTTTTAGCAATAGTGCGTAACATTTCTTCAACCTCGTTATAATTTAGGTGACTTATAGAAAAAAGCATTAGTGCTAAATTTAGGCCTGGGGAGAAAAGTTCACGGCCTAAAAACCCGTAACTTTCTCCTTCAATTTCCCCCAAATTTATCGGATTCTCATAAAGAGCAAAAAATTCTGAAACCATGTTTCTTGAATTTTGAATCAGACTAGATTCTTTGACTCCGGAGCGAGCGAGAGTAGGAATGCATTTCAGAAAAGAAAAAAGTTTCATGATGGGTGGCTCGAGCGCTTTGCAACCTGTCATAGAATAAATTAATTTTTTCAATTCTGACCAATTTGTAACTTTTCCTAGGTTAAATTGTTGACCAATAATATCTGGCAACTGAGCCATTAATATAACAGTGGTGTGTCCTAAAACATTTCGAATATCCGAAATATTATCGGGGTCGAAAAAACTTTCCAAACTGTTAGTACCAGAATATTTACCGCCCCCAAAAAATTTTGTGAATTTTTGAGTGAGTAAACCGAGATCTGGCTTTTTCGCATTAAGGCTCGCATTATCTAATGCAAACCACATTTCACCTTTTATTAAATTAGCGTGAATAGCTTGAGATTTGGCTACTTCGTCTACCGTAGATACGTCTTTTCTGACGCTAAGGATGTCACTAATATCTGTTAACATATAACGATATTCCTTTTGAAAAGTTTCAAACTCGATCATGTTTGAAGGTATACCTTTAGTGAAATCATCAGTACAGGTAGAGCAGTAGCTAGGTGGCCTCCATAAAAAAGGTAAAGTTTTAAAATCGTATTTTGACGAAATTTTATGATCTCTCAAACGCTTCATAATATTATCCTCAAAATTGTGAATAATATTATTCACCGAATGGATATCACCTTTAGCGATATAATTGATATCAACTTTAAAAATACTGTTCTTTGAGAACGTTTTATTAATTAATGCTTGATCATAGGCGCCAGGTACGGATCCTGGTCTTATCCGATTAACACTCTGCTCATAGGACATGGCCTTGAGGTTGGTGGGTATTAGACCCGGTGAACTATCAAATACTTAAAATTATTCTATGAACTTATTAGGAGAAAGCGTGTTTCGTTTCACACTGATCAGGTACCACGTAAATATGAGTTTCGATTTAGACCACCGAGTATGCTAACCAAACCACTAAACACAGATTTAGGGGTTTTATACAAGTTTTATTCCAACGTATTTTGGAACATGTGAACACAATATGACGGATTAAAATGTAACCAAACAGTTTGTCTGCAGTGACTCGCGAGCAAAGTTGAGACAGCACTGATCGTTGAGCACCTAAATCCGATTGTAGCATTCGACTTCCAGCACACGGAACAATCCAGACGGGCAGAGGGGTTTATTTCTTCTGACAGTCACCAAACACAAAACCTAAGGAAAAATAAAGTGTTAAAGAAATACTTATTTCCTGTTTAATCAATCTCACCAATGTCGGGGAAAAGGCCCGAGTGAGCTGTATTGTGTTGCCGTTTTTATTTATATACGGATTTGGTTTTCGCGCGCGCGTATGTTCGAACATACTAAATTGACGATTATTTTCATATGACATAATAGTGTTTCTAAGCGGTGTTGCTTTGATACAGTATAAATTTCACGCAATAAATAGGTAATTCGACACCTTTGATGGTGCATGTGACAAAAAATATCACCAACATTTTTTTCTCAAACTTACCCATAGGGTATCTGGAGTCGTTTTCACTTCATTATTTCTGTTAACCGATTTATGGATTTTGACCGGTCATCTACCAAGGTACGAAAAATAGTGTATTTGCGAGATCTGAACATTGCCCATAAAACCACTTTTTAAATTTTGAATCGGAATGAGCCGGTTTCGAGAACATTCGACCCCGACTAGATAGTATCTAAATAATATCCCGCCACACAAAATGGAAAAGTTTGATACTTATCTGATCGAGATTGTTACCAGAAAAATTTGTGATGATCATGAATCATGTCACTTCCGGTAATACAGAAACTTAATTGGTAAGTGGAGCATTAATTAGGGTAGACCTGATCGAAACATCTCGATATCGCAATGGGGATTCTGAGAAAGTGGGTAGTATTTTTTCAGGCGTGAATTTTGTTGATAATATTTAAAAAAAAATTCTACGTCTCTCTGATTGGGTGAAATCAAAGTTCGAATTGGGCTTTCGACAACGGAATTGTTGCTTCGTTTATTCCGATGATGGAATTATAATCTTGAATTGCAAAATTTTACAAAATAATTGTTTTTTGTCCTTGAAAATCTCAAATACACAAATATCACTTTCTTTTAGATGATCCTTTCTAAAGAATGAAGTGATCACGTAGCTTGGAGTGACCACGTAGCATTGATTGAAATTATTGCAATGGTCAAAATTTTCAGAAATACGTATGTATCAGTTCCGAACTATCTCGCCGATGTGATGTATCTAAAAAAAGCCAACAAATGAAAATATGCCTTGATTATCCGCTAACGGTGGCCGATTTATTTTAACTCGTAGACTTTAGACATGAAATCTGTACCCAGACTCGATTTCCGGCAACTAGTGACCATTCTATAGATCGCGACATATAAGCAAAGTTTCATTGTCACATACATTTTTCAATAGCTTAAATAATATTCAGCCAATTTGCAATAAATATTAAAATAAAATTCCGATGATAAAAGGCATTTAAGTGGGATGAGAAAAAAATTCGCGAAATGTTACCCAGTGACGGGCAACAGTGCAATATCATACGATTTAAACGTTTATTTATATTTTTGAACTACTGTTAAGTTAACTTCAAAGGGTTTCTCTAGTTCCATTTAACAATTATTATATGTTTTTCATCAAAATTCTTCTCGTGAATTGACTCTGAAATTATTGTTTAATATCATTTGTTGGTTTCTAAAACAAGAGAGAAGTCACGCCTACGCGTACTCGCAAACCTTTTTGTTTCTAATTAATTAATTTTTCGGAATATTTGGCTTCTAGAGGTGCTCATTTTCTAACCGGAGGCCAATTTTCCACAAATAATAACAAACAGAAATCTTGAATTAAAAAAAACCCAATCGGTAATTATTCATTTTCTCACCTTCTCTCTCGGCCTACGCATTCTTATGTTATCAGGCATTCGAAAGCTTATGACTTCTGGAGATGCTCTGTTTAACCGGAGGCCATACTTAGAAATTCTGTACGATTCTTTTAAGGGGTCTTCGGCATGATTTGAGTACTTTGAAAAAAAATTTTTAGTATCAATTTACAGTATTTGAAAAAGTACTCAAATTACGTCAAAAATTCCAGGGTCAACTTCAAACGTTTTTAAGATTTTTTCTCATTACAGGAAAGTCTCAATAAAATCACTGAGAACGAATAATCCCAAAAATAAAGTTTAAAATATGTCATAATAATCCTTA
>SCLH01000239.1:143683-159450 GCA_004367855.1 Oikopleura vanhoeffeni | reverse complement strand
ACGTAAAAAACCGGTTTTTGGACTTTTTCATTGGAAAATCTATCTCCTCCTAGGTTAAATTTCAAAATTTACTCAAATTTTTGAAAAAGCTAGCTCGAAACAAACAGAAACTTTGTAGGTAGGTTTTTGTCAAATTTTGGCCCAAAACAAAAAATATGAATTTTTCAAGGTCACGTGAAAACATTTCCGAAAAAAAATGTGCTTCAATTTTCTTGAAAGTAGGCTCAAAAAAAAGCTTGGGAAACACTGAAGAGAAAGTTGGCTTAACGTCAAGCCGAAATTTTTAAAGTTTTAGTGGTCAAATTGAGAACATACGTTATTTTGTACTTAATTTTGAAAAAAATACTTAGAAAAAAATCGAAAAAACTCAAAATTTCGAAAATTTTTTGTTCTTATTTAGGTTGTTTTGTGCGTTTAAAACATAAACAATTGATTTGGTGCATTTTATGACATAATAACTGCAGAAAATGTAGGAACCACCATACCCTTAATTCAAAAGTTAGATTTTGGCCCGGTTCGCTCCCTAGGTATACCGCGTTGGTATTACCGACATCTCACAGATAAGGAAAATAGTCTATTTGCGAAGATCTAAACATTAGACGTCAACCACTTTTGAAAAATTTCGAATCGGATGTAATTTTTTCGAGAACGTTTGACTAGATTGATTATTATCATTCGTCGCTGAATTTTAATCCCACCTTAGTATTTCTCAAGAATAATTTAACTATCTTAATTTTTAACTAGAATTTTTGTGCGAAATTGCTTTTCAACCCAAAGATTTTCTGCATCAAAACTTATTTTTTTCTCGAAAATGCCTAATGGTTCAGCATATGATATACAGTATATCATATACTGCATATCGTTATTCTCATTTTGTCCGTTTAAAGGATATTTTTAGGGCTTCCAAAAAATGAGTATGTTTTTGTCTATTAAGTCCGACTATAGTGTATCCGAGTATGGTGAACTAAAGTATGCCAAAACCTTTTTGTTGGATTGACCTTTGATCTATTAATTCTAAGGGTTAATTTAATTCATACTCTGGTCGCGCGTTTTCGCCGCTATCAGGTCCGGACTTCCACCAATCTTCAATTTCTTCTTCGTAAGTTTCAACAAAAGATGAGCATTTAAAATCTCCTTTACAGGCAAAGTCAACGACCTTTACAAGGATTTGAATTTTATATCGAAAATATTCATAAAATGAATTCATACATGAATTTCATATGTCTCAAATTTATCGAGTGTATATTTTTAGTCAATTTTCCCCTCATCTTTTGTTATAAAAAGAGAAACCGGTGAAAACCATGATTTTGATCCTGACTCACAGCTTATAGTATACAGGGGGGCAATATCGCCGAAAGTTTTTTGCCAAAAAGTTTCGGCGATATTGCCCCCCCCCTGTACTGTATACAGGAACAATTCCGTTAAGATTTTGCGTCATCTAGCCTGAAATTTCCAAAAAAAATACAATACAGGGGGGGCTAAATCGTCGAATTTTTTTTGCCGAAAAACCTACGCAAATTGGCAAAAAACTTCCTGCGATATCGAAAAATTATCCCTATTGCGCCTTTCTCTGCAAGCGTCATAACTTTGAGAAAGTGACCAATTAAATCGCGGGATTCTTGAATTTAGTCGACATCGAGTATGTGATTGGACACTGGTCAAAGTTATGACGCGTGCAGGGAAAGGCGCAATAGGGATAGTTTTCGATATAGGCGCCCAGTACAAAGGGGGTTCCCAATATCGTCGAAATTTTTTGGCAAAAAACTTTCGGCGATATTGCCCCCCCCTGTATCGCTAAAAAAATTTCGAAAACTGGTATTTTGACTGGTAAAATTTCACATGTTAAGAAGCAGAAAAAATTTGACGAAATGTGTATATTTTTTATAATCCCGAAACGAAAATTTACCCTAAAATGATGAGATACAGTATGTCACATACTGTATGTGTTTTTGCTTGCGAAATGGAGAGTGCTTTTAGAGTGCTTAACCCTTGTGAGCATATAAAAAAAGTTCCGCCAAGGCACCAGAGGCCACAATTGTGGCTCTACTTTGAATGTTGTTCACAGAAAGCTTAAGGCAGTTGGAATTTTAATGTTTGTCTGCATAAGGAAGTTGAAAAGTCATATTTTTGCATTCGACATTTCATATTCTAGAATTTTAATTTTGAGTTTAGAAAACTAGTGAGAAAAGCAGGTGTACCATATCACGTGATACACGGTCACAGTTGTCTCTACAATTTGTATCTCTGTCGAAAACAATGCACAAGATCTGGCCTACGTCATAGTTTGTCCGCTTTGATTTATATCTCATAAATCAAAGTAATTATAAATAAGTCAAAATTTTGATTGAAAAATCATGATTTTTGATGAAAAATGTTTTATTTTTCCCATATAAAGCAGATTAATGGCATTTTTTCTATTTATTTTTCGAGTAAATATGGTAATGAAGTACACTGTGGACAATGTTTGATTGGTTAATTCACTTTTATAATAACTAAATTTTTTCATGGGGATACTTGAAGTTTGAAAATTTAGATATTCATTTCCTAGAAAAATGTTCTCCCTAGATACCAATAAATTTTATTTTTCAACTGTTATGCATGCCACAAACACTTCCTAAAACTGGCTAATCTCACATTTGATTTGTATTGTCCAGTTCCGATATAATTTTTACGTAAGTGAAACATAGGCTCAAAATCCTGATAAATCAACTCCCCGTAATGCCGGAACAAAAATTCGAAGAAAAATTCAATTATTTTCTTGAAACCGAATCTAATTCTTATAATGTATTTGAAACAAAAGATTCCTCGATCCAGTTTTTTGTCTTTTTCGATGATTTTAGGTATGCTGGAGCCACAATTGTGGCTCTGCTCACAAGGGTTAAGAGTTCCCGCCAGTAAAAATGGTAACAAGGCGGATTATATTTTTAAACCCTTGCCATCGGCGATTGGCTTGGCTTTCAAATAAAATCGTTCTACCATGGTAGTTACCATTTTTATTGGCAGGAATTTATGTTACAGCAAGTTTCATTTTCGAAAAGTAAAAAACACTACTATTTATAGTTAAAAATGTCGGGATTTTTAGAGTTTTATCCATAGAAATGTGTCTTAAGTTAAAAGTTTAACGAAATTGTGTTGAAAGTTATTCGAAAACTTGGATTCTAGAATTTTTGCACTTCAAAACCGGATATACAGAAACCGGAAGTTGAAATTGTTTTAACATTTTTTTAAAGTGTTTAGCTTATTCTCTAGGACTCAAAATATCAGACCATCAGACATTATTTAGTTAAACTATTTTTTTCTCAAAATCGCCTGAATGAATTGTTCTTAGCCATTACGGCCTTTTTTGTCGAAAAACTTTCAACCAGCACTCTGCTGTAATACATTTACTGTTGTTTTTAACAGAAAATTTACGCGGTTTTTTAAGGGACAGCCCTCATACAATATTAAACATATATATGAATCCTGTTTTCCGAATGAGTCTAGTTTCACCTAGTTTCCACGCTTCCCAAACTTTTCTCTCTCCCATTTCGTATTCCTCCACCAAAATTCTGTTTTCTAGTTTCTCTAAATTATAGTCTGGATCGCCCTGGAGGCTTTACAAACTTCCTACATTCCGTTTTTAGCTCTTTAACCGCCAAAAAGGGGACAAGAGGCAAAAATAATAGTTTCTTCTTTTTACTAAAAACGTTATCTTGAAACAGTGTGGAAGCATTTGGTGGAAGTAATGTAAATAACCAAAACAGTAATGTGAACGATTATTTTAAATCCACGTGGCCACATCACATTATCAAGGCAAATGAGATCGAGTTTGAGAGCCAATCACCGCGTCAGCANCGATATTTTGAAGTTTTAGTGGTCAAATTCGAGCAAACGTTATTTTTTAACTTCATCTTTTTAAAAATACTAAGAAAAAAATCGAAAAAATGCGAAAATTTCGAATTTTTTGATGATTGGGTTCTTAGTACACTTAATTATCACCCCGTATCAATTTGGAGCATTTTTAATGCCTCTAAGGCCTTCATTTAATCAGACAGATATACCCCCTTAAGGGAGTGGGTGTCGCAAATTTGAGCCTCTTCCGAGGCCATTTCCCGCCAAACTAGCAAAAGTGATATTCTTAAAACAATTGTAACTAACAGAACCAACCTTCGCGGTAATTTTGAATTTAACAGTAATCTGATACAATCCCACCTACGCTGACACCTACGCCTTAAAAAGCTTCCTAAAAAAACACTCAGAATGTATCTTCTCCTTCAATTTTCACCATTTTTCATTATTTTTTTGTGTCAGGCTCCAAAAATGCCTCACACATAATGCATTAGCGACCTTTTCTCGAAATTTTGCTTTCGGCGGACAAAACCGCGAAAAAACAAAAAGTAAAAATTTTGAAATGGTCAGTTTGGGAGGCTCAGTCAAAAGGTATCTCCTCCACCAGTTTAGGAGATACAGTTCCGGCTCATCTGAAAGCACAAGACTTGTATGACAATGCATTAGAGAGTTTTTTGTGAAAGATTATTGTTTATTTTGTTTTTTCGGAACTTGACTCAACAAATAAACAAAAATTGCTGTAAATTGTAGGAGGAGTAAGCTTTCTGAGTTTCAAATATTGAAACATGATAGTAACCTTCATATACCTCCAGAACGAAGTCTGATCAAAATTTCGAAAAAACGCTCTAGATTATTGTTAAACTAGTTTTGAGCTTTCATATAAAGTATAAACCAAAAATTTATATTAAAAATTGGCGGAGGAGTAGGCTTTTGAAAAAGCCTCTAAATCTCGATTACAGATTTCGTTTTTAAAAGCTTTTAAAGTTTTTGTCCGACAAAAGCTAAATTTCGAAAAAAATGCTTTAGATTATTCTTTGTATTGATAATCTGGAGCCTGACACAAAAAAATGAATGAAAATGATGAAAACTGACGGAGAAGAAAGCTTTTTAGTGTTTTTTGGTAAGGTTTACTATACGTTCATGTGAGTGCGTAGGTTCGATAGTATCAGATTACTGAAATTCTGAAAATGATTGCGAAGAGTTGTTCTTTACGTTAAACAAGTTTTTGGAATTCTAGCTTTGCTAGTTTAGCCAGAAACCGCACCTACACACAGGAAAATCAGGGACAACCACTCCCTAAAGGGCATCTTATAGGGGTTATCCGAGATGATCATCTGTACAGGTTTTCGTAACCTTTATTTTTTATAGATTCTTATCGTCATATAACCGCACTTCATGCATAATCAAACACAAAACCCAGCTCTTTTGGGTGACCTTTTTGGAAAATATTTTAATCCTTGAAAAACTCGAAAATCATGACTATCACACAAACTCTAAGCCACAATGTGATCTTAAAGTTTTCACAACGAAAAATGATTATATTTTTCAGCGTTCATTATTTCTTAATGTTGTCATGCAAATACTGATTTCAAAACATAATAAATTTAGTAAGTACGCAAAATTATCGAAGTTTACTCAATTTTTTTCAGGTTACAGTAAGTCCGTTTATTAGTAGTTAATCCCATCGGGAAGTATTAAAAAAAAGTAAGTACCGAAGCAAGTTTGATAAATTTTTTGAAATATTTTGCGTTAGTTTACGAAAAATAACGTCGCAGAGATATCTCACGTCATGTAAATTTATTTTCGTATTTTATTAAATTATTGGAATCATGACAAAAATTTTCATTTTTGTGAGTAAGCACCTTATACTTTCTCTGAAGCTAACTAGAGCCGATTTGGTACTTCAATCAAAGTAGGTTCATAATCAAACACGAAAACCAGCTAATTTTCGAAAAATCTTACAATCCTCGAAAATCCTCAAAGATTTAATCATTAGTCTCGAACAACTTCTAAATCAAAATTTCACGTAATAGTCTTGAATGCCTTCTGCTCGAATGCAAATATTGATTCGAAAATTTTCATCGGTCTTTAAATATGATGAGCTCATTGAACCTCATAATTGAACCTGACGAAAGTTTTTTTTAGAAATTTCAATGTTTTAATGGGTATTGATGTATTATTGAATTGAACATATCAGAAATGAGGTTCCTTGAATTTTATACCATCTGTGCAAAATTACTTTCAGCTTTTTAGTTGCACGGTAAATAAAAATTAAATCTGGAATAAATTCAACCTGTTCTGAATACCAGGGATTTTAGGTGCCGGAAATTGATTTCGAAAAATTTCATAACTTTCTGTTCTTTAGCCATGATTAGTCTCAGTAATTTTTATTCTCGGAAATGTAATCCTTGGTTTATCTTCAATGTAATCTACTAGGTCATCCCTATTCGATTCGATGAATTTACCTTCGATTCTGAAAAAAACTTTTCCCCGCTTCAGTTGATTCCAGGAAAATACAACCCAATTTTAAAGGTGTGGAGAATTATTAATCTTTTCAGTGAAAAGTATTTTGAACTTTTGTATATACCGATTTTATTTTAAACATTTTTCTTTCCCAGAAAAAAATTTTATTGCTTTTTTCTAAGAAAAATTTCTAAGACAAATTCTAAGATTANAATAAATTTGGCATGAAAATATAGTTGGATGAGGATTGATTTTCATAACAAATTTTCCTAAAGCGAAAAATTTCTGCCATAAAATGGTTTGATAAAAAATTTCAGCGATTTAAAATTTATGATGAAAATTTTCACAATAGAAATCTTATACATGTAAATTTATTTCTTTATGTAAAAAGTTCATCAATAATTTTAGGTTGAAAATTTAATTTGAAATAAATTGTATCCTGTAAAGACGGAAACGGCATGCCGCGGCACCGAGCTAAAATAATTTGTCAAAAAACGAGCTAATCCGGTCAGATCGTTTTTTCGATCTGATCAGCAATAACATATTGCCAGTATGATTTTCAAACATCATATTTGTCTCTTACAGCAAAAAATTTGCTGCAAATTACAAAAATATCCCCTAAAGGAACTTATGTAAATAAATTATCAATTGGCAAATTTTTGGCCAAAACCTCGTGTGTTGCCTTTTGCCCTTACCCACTGTATGTGGTTATTTTTTTTAAATTATAATATGTTGTAAATTTTTTTAAAAATATAATTTTATATGATTTGAAATATTTTTGTTGTGCAGCTGAGGTTTCCTACCTCTGATGCGTACTGATATATTTTAACGTTAGATATCACGCCGGGTGCTACCCAGATTTTATCTCTAAAATGTGAATGTCTTGGTTGGATGTAATCTTTGTGAATGATCTCCCACTAGTTTTTTAACCAGTTACATGCATAAAATTGCCAGTTAAGGGGGTAGCGGTCGCATAATTGTACTTTCGCAATCCACTTTACCAGGACATCAACGTTATCCACCTTTGGCCAGCTACCAGACGCTACTTCAAAATGATTTATTTTCAACATATCATAATTTAAAAAAATAAAATGATAAAAATGTATAAAATTATTATGAAATAAAATAATTCATTCCTGTTGATAAAATTATTTAGATTATTAACATTATCAACATTATATTATTTTCAAACTATAAAGAGCCATTTGATTTTTTCTGTTTCAAACATATTTTTTCATTCCCTTTTTATGCATATTTCTCAAAATATATGACTTTATATTAGAGAATTATTTCGATAAAAAACGAATATTTTTTTTAATTATTCTTAGTTGTTAACACCAGGTTTTTCTCAATAAAGCATAAAAATATATTAAAAATACACTTTTTATCCGAAAAAAACTTTTTAACCAAACATTTACACAAATTGTTAAGGGTTCTACGCTAAAAATCTCCTTTTTTTGAAAAATATATGTCTAGAAATGGAAAATATGATATTCTGAATATCCAAAAAATATTATTTGTCTAATTATAAAAATAAATATTTTTGGAGATGGTACATTCTATTGACGGTCAATAATTGACCGTCAATTATCGTACGTAAAGAAAGGAAAAATAACACTTTCAATTTTTGTAAAAAATATTGTAAATGTTTATTTCTGAGAAAAAATATCAAGATTATCATGGTTATCTTATCGAGATTTAACACCAGTAAGAAGATAACGTGATCAAAGAAAACATTTTCTGAGAAACCGAATGATTTCAAAGAGAGAGATGTATATTGGTTTGACTTCTTCATCGAGTCCAACAGGTTTCGCTAAGTTTTCTTGAAGTCAGTTAAGGTAGCTAATGGCAAATATAAATCTCATCGAATTGGAATCTTCGTTCGGGAGGTTTTTCATGAGCTTTCTGTATTATTTCTTCTAGAATTCCGAATTTCTTCGACAATATGAACTGGTTCTGATTACTATTAATATGGATATCGGTATCGTGAACTCAAACCATCGACTCTTTGGAGCGATAGAGAGCAGTTTTCAAATTTTGTTTACCATTAAGGGGGTGATAGTGGATTTTGTGGGATTTCAGAGGCTTTCGTACGGTGAGACAAATGCAGACTGGACATTTTTGAAACATACATAGGAAAGATCTATTTGATTCGCGATTGCCATTAGACATTTTTAGTGACCACTCCCCACCAAGCCATCTGGTTAACCGCGGTTAAACGACGAGTCGCCTCAGCTTTTCAAAATGAAACAAGGACCTAGAGCTTATATCGGAAAGTTTTTGAGATTTGGTGGAGATAACCGGAAAAATTGTCTGAATTTAGTGAATGCGTTCTTTTTTTTTCGATTTTGTGTCCCTCAGGGGTCAGCAATCTGGTTGAATGTGGCCGAAAAAGGGTGTTTTGTCGACGTTTTTAATAAAAGCCTTTTTCTGTGGAAATGCATAGACACGTCATTTTCGGAATGTGACAAGGCCAAGGGGTGACTGCACTCGAATTGGTCGTATTTTTCTGAATTTTTGCCAGATCTGGCTGTAAATCGAAAAAAAGTGAGCCCCGGAATCGACAATTTCGAAGTATGAAAGTGAGAATAAGAAATTTAAATGCCACCAAAAGATTCCTGGGGTACGGTTTGCTGAAACGATATAAGCAACCATGGTTGATTTGAACAGAAACGTTGCCTAGAGATAAAAAAAATAATTTTGATGAAAGAACTTTTAATTTTTTTTCTCCACCAAATCTTAAAATAACTTTCCGATATATAGCTCTAGGATCGCTTTTTTTTTTTAAATAGCTGAGGGACTCGTGTTAACCCGGTTAACCAGATGTTGGTGAGGAGTGGTAAACTAAACTGTCTATATGTTTAATCGCGAGATCAAAGATAGAATCTTTATAATGTATGTTTCAAAAATGTCCAGTCTGTCATTTTTCTAACCGTACGAAGCCTCGGAAGATTTTCGACCGCGACGGCAGGTCGGAAATGTAACCAGGTCAACGCTCGACCGACCCGGAAATTTTCCAAAAAAAAATTCGGAACCGACCCCGACCTGGTGAAATTTTCAAAAAAAGTCAGATCCATGATCACCCCCCCTTAAGGGAGTGGGTGACGATATCTGAAGATTCCAAAACAAACTTTTATCACCACCTATTTTGTAAGAATCTTTCGACGAGTATTTTGACTTCTATTTTTTTTTGAATTTTAAGATTTTTTTTTATCAAAAAAATGCGGGTTCATGGGGGCCTAAATTTAAGGGTATTACCGTGTCTCTATTTGACATATTCTCGATAAAATATTAGCCAAACACGGCTTCAAGATATTATTCAGATTATTTAATTTCTTTTTGCATGCATACACTCCTGATGAAGACATAAGCGAGACCCCTAAGCAAAACGGAAAACTATCTCCTCTAGGTTTCTATTTTGAAATAAACCAATTTTAAATATAACCTGTAATAATAGTATTTAAAACTTCTGAGCTTGTTTGTCGATAAGTGCTATATTTTCAGAATATGCGATAAACCACGTTTTTTGACTTTGTTCATCGAAAATCTATCTCCTCCTAGGTTAAATTTCAAAATTCACTCAAATTTTGCAAACGGTAGCTCGAAACAAAATAGAAAACTTCTGAGGCCGTTTTTTAATTTGTCCCCAAACCTCAAAATATGAATTTTTCAAGGTCACGTGAAAAATTTCCGAAAAAAAATGTGCTTCGATTTTTCGAAAGTAGGCTCAAAAGAAAACGCGGGGAAAACATTGAATAGAAGTTGGCTTACGATCAAGCCGAATTTTGAAGTTAAGTGGTTTAAACACATAATGTACAAAATTTTGAGAAACAATACTTAGAAAAAAATCGAAAAAAAAAAATTTCCGAAATTTTCTTGATTCATTTGGGTTGTTTTTGCGTTCAAAACATAAACAATTGATTTGGTGCATTTTATGACATAATATACTGCAGAAAATGTAGAACCGGACATTACCCTTAAGGCGGGTTGTGGGTGTAAGAATGCCATGATTGGAACAAAGATAAGTTTATATTTTTTTCTAGTATCCGTCAATAAACAATAATTATTGCTTCAAAAGTGATGATGATGTTCATGGTTTTCGACGCATGGCTTGGTCTGGCGGCGTGGAAGCCTTTGTAGTGGCTGGGTATCAACTCGTCTCATTCCCACCACCAAAAATAAAACGCAATATGATTTGGTTTCCAAGTTCGTTTAGCGTCCGCCCAAACAACCTTGGGGAAAATAAACCGCTGGGAAAATTAAACCAAATGAACCTTATTTTAACGTATAAACAAACAGAATATTTTTTCAACGAAATAAACGGACCAAAAAATATAACAATATTCTCGTAGGTTCATACAATTTTTATGTTTTATTCCAATTTCAAACAAAAATTGACCGACTTATTCCGATTTTAAAGAGAATTTCCGGAATTTAAATTTGTAACCGTCTTAAAAACAACAGAGAATAATTTTTCACGAAAATAACGACAAAAATATAACAATATGTCGTAGGTTCATAAGTTATGTTTTATTCAATTTGAAAACAAAAATTGACCGACTTATTCCGATTTTTGTGTGAATTGAGAACATATTTTTACCAGTTTTTCACTGCGGTACCGGTGAGCCACCTTCACGCAGAATCATAAAAAAGTTACTTGCAGGTGATAGAGAAGGTTAGTCCTCCGTATTTTTTTCTCATTTATTCTTATCATGGCCCTTATCACCCTTCAGTCCAGCTGGAGGAGAAGGGCTATTTTTCCCCCAGCAATTCCAACATTCTACACCCATCAACCCCCTTAAGGGGGTATACGACTCTGGATTTAATAAAGGCCTTAGAGGCATTAAAAAATGCCTCCAAATTGATACGGGGTGATAAATTAAAGTACTAAGAACCAAATCATCAAAAAAAAATTCGAAATTTTCGCATTTTTTCGATTTTTTCTAAGTATTTTTCAAAAGATGAAGTTAAAAAATAACGTTTGCTCGAATTTGACCACTAAAACTTCAATAAATAAATCGCCTTGACGTAAGCCAACTTTCCTCATCAGTGTTCCATGGCTTTCTTTTTGAGCCTATTTTGGAAAAATCGAAAGCATTTTTTTTTCGGGATTTTTTTTGGAAAATGACCAAAAAAATCATATTTCGAGTTCTAGCTCGAAATTTGCAAAAAAAGCGCTCGATCTATGCTCTTTCAATTTTCGAGGAATACGTTGATAAAATTTGAGCTATTTTGGCAAAAAATTATCCTCGGAGGAGATAGATTTTTGAAGTCTGAAGTTGTTAAAAATTCTCGTCGGTTATTTGGCGTTCTAGAATTGTTCAGTTGCCGGATCAAAAAAGCGCTCGATGAAAAATTTATATACTCCGTTACGTGATACTGTGAAAATTGAAGCTTCGATTTGATATACCGGTCCTGGGAGGAGATAGTTTTTGCAGTTTGGAAAAGTTCACCTTGTACGATACTTGTACCTATTGGTGTAAATGGTCAAGAAATAATTTGTGATGTAATTTTTTCGCAAGATCAAGGATAGATCTACAAATTAGTTCATTTTCGGTTTTCTCAATGAAAACTCCTAGTTGTCAGGTATTTTCACCTAGAAAATGTCAAATCAGAGTCGGTATACCCCCTTAAGGGAGTGGTTGTCGTAGATTTTCTTGTTTTAGATTGCGGTTTCATGGCTAAACTAGCAAAGACTAGGAATTCCAAAAACATTTAACGTATAAGAACACTCTTCAGCAATCATTTTCAGGAATTTCAGTAAATCTGATACATCGAAACCACGCACTCACCATATACGAACATTATAAGTAAACCTCTACACAAAAAACACTAAAAAGCCTTTTCTTTCCTCGTCAGTTTTACTCATTCTTCATTCATATTATTTTGTGTCAGGCTCCAGATTATCAATACACAAAAAGAACTAATCTTAGAGCATTTTTTTTTGACAAATTTAGCTTTTGTCAGACCAAAAACTTAAACTTTTAAAAACGATCTGTAAATCGAGATTTAGAGGCTTTTTCAAAAGCCACTCCTCCGCCCAATTTTTAAATAAATTTTCCGTTTATCCTTTAAATATAAAGAGCTCAAATATAGTTTAACAACTATCTAGAGCGTTTTTTCGAAATTTTGATTAGACTTGTTCTGGGAGGTATATTGAACGCGTTACTCATCAATGTTCCATATTTGAAGACTCAAAAAGCTTACTCCTCCTACAATTTAATACACTTCAATTTTGTTTATTTTTGAGGCTTAAGTTTCTGGAAAACCAATATCACAATAATGCCAGAGTCCTTTTTTGCAAAAATTTTGCTTTCCACGAAAAAAAATGCGAAAGACCGAAAAAAACAAAATCTCAACGAAAATTGGTCGAAAGAAAAATGCTGTCAAAAGCAAAAAATTTCAGAAAAGGGCTCTAGATTATTGTTGATATTGCTTCATCTGAAAACTTAACTCAAAAAATAGAAAACAATCACATCGTAATTCCACATGTGTAGAAGGTAACGGAAAGTCGGGGCAGGAGTAAGCCTTTTTAGTGTTCTTTTGGAGGCTTATAAGGGTTAGTGCGTGGGCGTAGGTTTGAATTGTACATATTACAATATGTTGAAATTACACTTGGTTCTTCACGTTCAGAAAGTTTTAATAAATTGAGCCACACCTCTACCAGTCAATCAAAGAAACCATTTATAAAAACTTCAAAAAACGAGCTTAGTCAGCGACCAACCACTCCGCTAATTGGTAGATGTGATTTCAAATTATCAGTTTCCAGATTTGGATCTAGAAATTTTATCTAGCATATTAATTTTGTGAATAATCTCATTCTGACTCTAAATACTGCTCCCGAAAAAAATAAATAAAATTCAATTTTTCATCGTTTTTGTCAAAAATTTATTCCTAAATTTTCAAAAAAAATTTAAATTCACAAGCATTTTCCAGACACCGATCCAGACATAGAATTTTCAAAAAGTGCTCCATCAGATTTAAAGCCAGCCTAGTGTGAACACGTTGCAGCATAAATCAAAAAAATCTAATGAAAAATGTAGGACGCGATAGCTTTTTAGTGAGCCTCTCAAATTGGCGGTTTTGACCTAGAAGGCACAAACCAAAAAAACCTCTTCCATTCAGATTTCCGTAGCATAATTTGAGACTTGACCTGTCAAATGCTACAATGAAAAAAGAGAGAGAGAGTCAGTAAGAGGAGATAGCTTTTTAGTGTTTTTTGGGAGGCCTACTAAAAGTCATTTTTTGAGCGTAGGTTAAAATTTCGATGATCTTAGTAGTACTCACATCATAGTCCAAACAGGTTTGTACTACATATTAGAGCCGAAAAAGAGCATTAAATAATTTCCTCATCCAGGTTTCTCAGAAACCGCCCTTGAAACTAGCAAAAATAGCCCAATTATCGTCACCCACTCCTTAAATTCAAAGAACACAATGCTATAATAAAATACTTTACCAAAAAAGGTTCGAATATTCACCACAGGCATAAGGAACTTAGTAAACATTAAAGGGGTGAAAGATTCTAGTTTTGATTTTTCTCAATTCGTCAACACATTTATTCTAAGAATGACTGAGAACCGCCGATTTGACCATTTTTCGTCCTTCGTAAACTGATCTCCTCCCTGGTTTTTATTTTTTGAAATTGTTTTTAATTTTGTAAAAGTTAGATAATGAAAACTCAATAAAATTGTAGGTTTGGAATTTTTTTTGCAATGCGTAAAACTCTAGAATGTGGCAATTGGGGAGAACCGAAGTGACTTTTTCTTTCAATGAATCGAAATAAGCTCAATTTAAAGTCCTACTTCACTAACTTTTAAAACTGTCAATTATATTGCAAAGTTTTACTAAAATTTAAGAGTAATCGACTTGTAGATTAAAAATACTTAGAAAAAAAAATCCGACAAATTTGAAAAAAAAATTTGTCTAGGGGTTAATTTAGATATTTTTAAAAGAGAGTGACAGAGCGGACTTTGATGCATTTTTTATAGGAAACATCAATAAATGCAGAAAATGTAGGAACCAACCGACCTTAAAGAGAAAAGCTGATAATTTAAACAACATCGTATTTTTATGAAACTCAAGTCTATAATACCTAGAGCGCCCAAAATTTGAAGGAAGAACTGAAATTATGATGTCTTCAGCTCTCACTAACGCGTAAGTACATCTTCGCTATATTAGTCCGGATGTTTTGAATTATAGACGGTGAATTCACCGTCGTGATCCAAAATCAACGATATTTATCAAAGACACGAATTTGAAAGATCGATTTGTGAGCGATTCGGAATCCTGAGTAGAGAAAATTCACTGACAGTTTTGGACCAAAATTTTTCGCCCCAAGAAGGGAATTCTAATATTTACAACAATGCAGTTGATGTGAAATGTGTAGAACTTTTCCCTCTTTTTTCACAAACATGACTCATTATTTCAAAAAATGTTACAAAATATCCCTAGCTATCAATTGTTTGGCCAATTCCTACAGTTGATTTTCGTCGAATTGATTTTTGAGGACTGAAGAGCTTCAAAATTGCGACTTCGAAACTGTCGTGGTTCAAAACTGTCCGATTCATCAAGAAACATTTATAAAACTTATCAAAAAACAGCTTACATCAGCGACAACCACTCCCTGAAATTGTATGTGATTTCAAATTATCAAGTTTTTCCAAATTTGATCTAAAAATTTTATTAGCATATTAATTTGGTGAATAATCTCAATTTGACTCCTAAATACTGCTCGAAAAAAATAATTAAAATTCAATTTTTCATTCGTTTTTTTGTCAAAAATTTATTCTAAAAAAAATTTCAAAAAAATATTTAAATTCAACAAGCATTTCAGACACCCCAGACAAAATTTTCAAAAAAGTGGCTCCATCAGATTAAAGCCAGCCTATGTGAACACGTTGGCAGGCATAATCAAAAATCAATGAAAAATGTAGGTACGCGATAGCTTTTTCTAGTGAGCCTTCCAAATTGGCGGTTTGACCACTGAGGCACAAAACTCAAAAAACCTCTCATTAGATTTCCGTATTCATAATTTGAGAACTGACTGGTCAAATTACAGAAAGAAATGATATCAAAGCATCAAACGAAGAGGAGATAGCTTTTTAGTGTTTTTTTGGAGACTACTAAAAGTCATTTTTTTGAGCGTAGTTAAAATTTCGAATGAATCATTGAGTACGTACTCTCACGATGCATTCCAAACAGTTGTAACTACATAATTAAAAAAAAAGAATTAAATAATTTCCGTCATCCAGGTTCTCAGAAACGCCCTTGAAAACTAGCCAAAAATAGCCGCAATTATCGTCACCCACTCCCTTTAATTACAAGACACATATGCTATAATAAAATACTTTTACCAAAAAAAGGTTCGATAATTCACCACAGGCATAGGGAAACTTATGTAAACTTAAAAAGATTCTAGGTTTGATTTTTCTCAAATTCGTCACACATATTTCTAGAATGCCTGAGAACCGCCGATT
>SCLH01000239.1:115138-125804 GCA_004367855.1 Oikopleura vanhoeffeni | reverse complement strand
CTTTAATCAAGTTTGTGCGACAAAAAAGTAACAAAGAATTGTAGTGAAGGGACCCATCGCGCCGCTTCGTTTGTGTCCGACTTTTACCAGGTGTTCAAAAGTAAACAGTATCAATTAACATCATAGGTTATCGGACACTTCAGTTGTTATTTTGCATGAGAATAAATGAAAATTATTTATATTTTTCGCAAGAAATTACTTTTTTTGTGAGAAAATCGAAAAAATTTGATGTGTGAAAAGAAAAAATTTTAGATTTTATGAATATTTTTTTTTCATTTTTTGGCACATAAAATAAATCTTAAAATCATGGTGGCAAAATCCTCAAAATCAAATTTATTTTTATTTTTTCAAGTTCAAATCTCATTTGAATTTTTTCAGGTCCCCTATTTAGGGTCGACAACATTGCTTTATCTCAAGAACTACAAAAGATAGAGAATTGAAAAAACAGCGATAATTTTGAATAAAAATGTGATCAGAAAAAGTTAACGTATTAAATAGAGTGCATTTTAATAGGTTTTAACTACATTTTTATTTTTTCAAAAAGCTTTAGATTTTATCAAATCATCTTCAGTTTTGTTGTGAGGGAATAAACAGAGTTTTTTTTGTGTAAAATTTTTTCGCAGGTGACAACAGAATTATTATGCTATAGCGTGAGCCTCGAATGTATTGCCTAATGAAAGGCGCACGGTACAAGAGAAGTATAATCCTCAATTTTGGTCAACCTATTAAAATGCATTAAATATACCTCGAAAACAAAATTAAATAGAGGCCTCGCAAGTCTCATTGGCCAGCGCTGAGTATGTGGGTTAAAGGCAGCCAAAATAAACAAACTTTTTAGAAGATTTTTCAGCAAATTAAACACTAAAAACAGAGTTTATTTTACTCAAACATGCCTTGTTTTTTCAAAATGGTTTCCATAAATACGAATGGGTTCCATTAAATGGTTATGGGTTTCCATTATCGGGGGTTTCCTTAAATGGTTACCTTAAATGGTAGTTGGTGTACGCCTTTTTAAAAATCCTATCTAAAATTTTGTCGACCAAAAATATATGCTCCTCAAAATTAATTAACCAAATAATATATGAATTGTGAACTTACATGAAAATCTTGGATATTTTCGATAAATATTTTTTCCACCATTTCAAAGTTAACTTGATTTTTAGAAATAAAATCCGCCAAAAGAGCAGGAGTGGTTATTATCATCGGTACATTTAAACAATCATTTTCATCCCAATCTCTAGTTATTTCTTGAAAAATAAAATTTGCTTTTTGAAATCTTGCTTTATTTGGGCAAATATATATCACTTTTGGTCTTTTGAGAATCTTAAAATGTTTTAAATAGAGTTTATTTGTATCTATGTATGAAATTTGACTGCAATACCTCGGCGAATAGAGTGGTAATCGCTTAAAGAAGATAGCGATTTTTTTTCGTGGTCAATTAATACACAATTTAAAAGATGGCCTTATTTTTTGGTAAATCAAGAAATATTGATAAAATGTTATGGGCCATAATAATTTATGGCCCAAAATTTGAGAAAAATAGGATTTACCAGTTCAGAGTTAGAATGAAAAGCACGCTCATCGATTTTTTTCATATTTTCAAAAGAAAATCATCAATATTATGAAAATTTTCTGTTTAAGTCTCGATCAGCGACCACCACCCTCTTAAAAATAAAAGAAATCATGTACATAGAATCGCGTTATATAATTTAAGACCTCCCTATTTTGTGACCATTGCAAATCCGTCAATTCTGTCAAGTTCAAAATCCAGTCCAAAATTGAAATAAAATGACTCGTCGAAATATCCCCTTGTCCAGAAAGTGGTTTGGAGACGATTAATAGAGATCTGTCGGCCATTACACAGTTCCATTCAGCTTCAAGAAGTTCTTTTGGGCCCATTTCGTGGATGACCGCAGATAAACTGATACCATTGGAAAGAGGAAATGCATCTCATTTAATGGTTGCAAATTAATATTTTTTTCAACGGCAGGTTTTTTCAACAAAAATTAATGATTTTTTCAATTTCAATTTTTTAACAAAACTTTTGTTTCAAAAATTTCGAAGGTTATTTTAGTATATAGGAAGGTGTAAAAGACCTCAGATCACCGAATTAGGCGGGGGGGTGTCGCTTTTTGAACCCTTTCAATCACGCCTTCAGATCAAGTCAGGCAGTTGTAAAAAAACTTAGATACTTGTTGAGATCTAGCCTTCGTCTAAAATTGACCACAATTCCCAAGTTAACCTTTAATCACCACCACCAGGTGTAAGTCTATTCAGAGCCACTAAAACGTTTTTTTTAAATCTATCTTCTTTTAGATCCCCACATTACAAAGCGTCTCAAAATTACCACGAAGTAGGCGAATAAATGGAACAAAAAAAAAAGTGATGAGAAGAATTTTTCGATTTTTGACTTTTTTTCTTCTAGAATCTCACTTAAACGCCCGTATTTTGCCAGTTTTCGACTTCAAACTCAATCTCTTTTTAGGACGAAGTTTAGAATAACCATATTTTCCACTAAGGTAGATAAATATAATGCCTAAAAAGTGATGAGAAGGGAATTTTGAATAAAAATTCCTAAGAATTCTAGAAATATTACTATAAGGAAACCGGAAGATTGAAAGGTCGCCGAAAAGTCTGATACGGAACAAAAGACCCACCAAATTGAAGCTGAATATTTCACTGATCAAAATTTGCACAGCTAGATCAAAAAGTTTTAAACAATCAGCGTTCAAATTCGGATAATTAGTTTAACATGTTGACTTAAAAATAAGTTGAAAATTCTAGAAGGAATCGATTAAGACATTTACGATAATTTTAATGGTCATGCATCGTTTTCGTGGTCATATGCACCAATAAAAATGTTCTGATCATGGTGGAATTACCGTTTATGCGGGTTTCAAGCAAAAAAATATTTCGAATTTTGAAATTCTAATTTTGTTCTAAGATTGTTTTGAAAAAAAATAATTGCCAACCATGAGATTCCTTGGCAACTTTATCATAACCGATATTAAGGTATTCATAAAATCATTCTATAAAGGCTAAAAAAAAAACCGACACCCACCCCCTTGAACCCACATACTCAGAGTTCAAAACAGTGACCGAACTCAGCGGCCATATTTGGCCAACCTGACTTTAAAAAATCAATTTTTATCCAAGTATCCTAGCGAAAAATACAAACTATTAATTCGAAGGCTTCAACAATTTATTGAGAGAAAAAAAACAAATGGAAAATATATTTTTTCGTTTTTTTACGAAATGTTTTTTATGAGAAATATCGTTAAAATGTATTGTGTCTAAACCTTAAATTGAAAGAAAAACGGTTAATTGAATCCGTTTCACATTTAATATAAGAGAAATACCGCCTGTAATTTGCCGCCGTATGAGACTTTTGCGATATTTTCGGCTTTAATAACAACGGCAAAATCCTTTAAAATCAAGTTTGTGACGACAAAAAAATAACCAAAGAAATTTATGAGGGACCACGTCGCGACGCTTGTTTGTGATCCGACTTTTACCAGGGTCCAAAATAAATAGTATCCAATAACATTATAGGTTATCGGACACTTCAGTTGTTATTTTGCACCAAAATAAATATAATCATTTAAATTTTTGCAAAAAATTGACTTTTTTTGGGAGAAAATCGAAAAAAATTTGATGTGTTGAAAATCAAAAAAAGAAAAAATTTTCAATTTTTAGAATATTTTGCTTTTCATTTTTTTGGAAACATAAACAAAAAAACTTAAAATTCATGTGGCCAAAATCCTTAAAATTCAATTATGTTTATTTTTTCAAGTGTCAAAACTCATTTGAAATTTTTAGGTCCCCATTTAGGTCCACCAAACATTGCTTTATCTCAAGAACTACAAAAGATACGAGAAAAATAATATTAGCCAAAAGATAAGAAATTGCAAAAAAATGCCCGATATTCTTGAAAAAAATGTTGATCAGAAAAAGTTAACATTAAAACAGAGGGCTCGCAAGGTCAGATGCCAGAATATGCCCAGCGCTGGGGAGTATGTGTTAAAGGAACATTATCGATGGGAAAACATAAGGAAATAAATTTATCAAAACATGTAACTTTGTCCAAAATTTTTTGTCTAACCAGCGTAAATCTTGGGATGCTAAATCTTAGTCCAATTAAAACCTCGCCACAGTTGCTAAATTAAAACTTACAATAAATCCAGTCATTCCGGCATATATTGCAAAATGGTTTAAAATCATTTTCAGGGAACAAATCTGAAAAGCCTACTTATAAGAACTAGTGCGCCAGATATAAACTGTCAAAAGGAATGTCAAGTTTTTGCTATATTTTGAATATTGAGACTTTTTATTTTTTTAAAATCATTAATTTAAGTCCAAAAATCCGTTCTCAATTATCTTTATGATTAATATATTCTAGATCTGCTTAGTTCAGATAAAAGTTTTTTCACTAAGAAATCATTATACTTTGAAGATGGAAATAAAAATCCGAGACTCGAAAATATTTATAATTTTGTTTATGTTATTGCTAATAAACGTCTTTTGTCAATAATTATTTTGTTAAAAATATATTTTTTTTATTAGATATGATTTGTTAAAAAGTTTTTGGTTGAAAAATTATTTACCCGTTTTCAACTTATCCGGAATTCGGATTCCGAATAACTACTAGTACAAACTGAGTAAATGAAGTTAAATTGTACAGTATGAGCACGCATTGAGTGCGTATTTGAATGGACAGGCTGGTAGAATGGATTTGAGTCAAAAAGTCCTTCTCGCGTGCGTTTAAATTGGCCATTCAAACGGTCTGTTACAGTTTTCCACCTTATGAGCTTCAGCCCTCAAGATTATAGGTATTTTGGAAACAGAAAAACAGCAAAATTGAAAATTTCTAAAAACAAAATATAGGGCCTTTTAGATTCATTCTTGTATAATCGGTACAGTAGGTCACTAGTTTAACCGCCCCTTTTTGGCAAAAGCTGTAAACGATTTTGAAAATCTGGAACACTGTAATTCTGAATTTGGAGATAAAAAGGCTGCCTGTTAGAACTTCTAACTTGGAAGCACACCTCGCCTGTTAGAATTTCAAGATAATACAATTCTTCGGGCTCGTTTTCACGGAGGGGGTCGAAACCGGCAAAAAAACTGGTTAAATGATAATTTGTCGACGAAAATGATGCTTTTCATAAAAAACTGTATCCGTTTTAAAATTTCCAAATTTTAGTCTCATTCTAAAATTATTTTGGAAAAAAACTTAATACAGCAGGGTCCGGCGGATAGGTGAAAGTTTTTTCGCTCAAAACCTTCACCTATTTGCCGGACGCCTGGGAAGATACGCTCTGATTGGTCAATAAAAACAAGATCCAGAATTTATANAATCACAGCAATCAGAACTGATTTTTTCGAGGACAAGTACAAAGGAAGACCGTTTTTCGAGCCATGTGATTGGTCGACAGATAACTTCCGGATTTTTTGCGGTTTTGTAGGATTCAAAATGATAAGCAATTTCTGCTGGAACAAAATGGCCATCCATTGACACCCATTTTGGCACATGTACACGCGGAATTTGCTTGAAGATAATTTCTTCGCCGGTTAATCTCATTTTTCCTTGGTACAAAACGCCATTTGCTGATTTCATTAGGAGTTCAGTAACTTCAACTTCTTCTTGAAATCGAATTTCGTCACAACTTATTCTTTCGAGATTAGGCTCTGGACATTGATCTTCGAAACTAGATCCTGATGATCCATAGCCTGATTCGTCTCTAGAAAACATAGTATTTTTATTTATTTGTTATTTGGTTGGTTTGATAATTCTTTCGGATTCGAATCTACATTATATGCGTCGATTGTGGCGCGCCTTGCGTGGCAAAATTTGCAATGGCGCGTTGCAGACAAGAGCGCCTCTAGAGACCAAATATTCGGTAATCTGCTTGAAGATTAGAAGGATTATGGGCGATTATTTACGATAATCTCTGTCAGAATATATTCTGTATAATTCATTCCCAGGAAATCATTCGGTTTCTCAGAAAATGTTTTCTTTGATATCGTTATCTTTTTGAAGGAATTTTTACAATATTTTTTACAAATATAAATAATTTATAATAATTCTGTGTGTTCTGAAAGAGTTGATTGTCGATGGAATTACGGAAGAGAAATTATTTGTATGCAAACCATCTCATAAAATAGTTATTTTTCTTATTACATTTTCCTTTACATTTTCAATGTGCCAGATATTTTTCGAAAAAGAAATTTTGAACAAAAGAACTCCTCAACAAGTATTATTTCTAAATTTTTATGATTTATCGAAAAAATATTAACGTGAACAATTAAACAAAACTATTCGTTTTTCCCAAAATATTTTTCTAAGTTGAAGTCGTATATTTTAAAATGTGCATAAAAATATAATTAAAAAATTGTTACTCTAAGTGAGCACTTCATTTCAAGTATGAAAAAAGTCGAATCGTAGAAAATCAAAACTTATATTTGAAACAGACAAAACGGATTTTGTTTTTTATAATTACGATATTCCTCAAAAATAAATAATTTTGAAGAAGCGTCTGGTAGCTGGCCAAAGGTGGATAACGTTGATGTGACTAAATTACAATAATGTCCAACCGGGCGGATTTCCGTTTTATTCAAAGGTCATCATGTGCCGCTATTTCAAAGCACTATAGTGATTACTAGAAATACAATAAATTCCGATTAATCGATAATGAATAAAATCAAAAAAAAAATATTCGACTTTTAATTTCTATTCCCACACTCAAAAGGGTAATAGTTGTGCTAATACGTTGTTTTCACATCATACATGTATATTTTCGAGTAAAATTCCTCCTCTTCAGCAGTTTGTGTGAATTATTACGGTTTAAATAGGCTTTTCACCTAAAAACTCGATTTTGTCAACAAACTTTAAAATTTGAAATTAGTCAAGAATTTTTGCTTATTAAATGAAATTTAATTCCAAATTTCTAAGTTTTTAAATGAAATTTTTTTGTGCTGGCTTCTATTCAAATGAATTTTGAACAAAGTAAGGTTGTTCTGATAAATTATTTTTAATTTTAAAAATTTTAGTGGTTTTGGCACAGTATTAAAAATAATTTATTTATAAAGTTTTTATCCAAAAAATCTAATCAGATAATAACTTTTTCAAATAACCTTAACTGGCAATTTTATGCATGTAACTGTTTTAAAAACTAGTGGGAGATCATTCACGAAGATTACGTCCAACCAAGACATTCAAATTTTGAGATAAAATCTAGGTAGCACCCGGCGTGATATCTAACGTTAAAATATATCAGTATGCATCATAGGTAGGAAACCTCAGCTGCACGACAAAAACATTTCAAATCAGATAAAATTTTATTTTTGAAATTTTACTGAAATATAATTATTTAACCACATTCAGTGGGTAAGGTTCATAGGCAACACACGAGGTTTTGGCGAAAATGTTGCCTATTGAAAATATATTCACATAAGTTTTGTTAGAGAGTGGGTTTTTTAATTTGCTGTAGGAGACGAATATGACGTGTAAAAATCATATTGCTGATCGGATCAAAAAAAGGATCTGATCGGTTTGATCGGATCAGCTCGTTTGTTTTCGAAAAATATTTTAGCTCGGTGCCATACCTTGCTTTATGGGATACAAATTTCTTTCAAAATTTTCCATGTTTTTTTTTAATTAAATTGACAATTTAAAATAATTGATGTTCTAAATTAGGTGATGGCAATAGGCAACATTAATGACAATAGACAACACTTTTGAGCTTATTTTATATTTATACGTTTTGATTAGCGCAGGTTAGTCTCAGCAAAAAAATAGGACTGAGAGCAAAAATGTGACATGCTGTATATTATATTTAGTTTTACATACAGGTTGAGTTTTTATTTTTATAGGGTTTTGAGCGGACCAAAAAAATAATGCAATTCTCCCTCCTTCGTTTATTTGATTGGACCCCAGACCTAGTCCAGCAAAAACCATAAGAAATTGGAAACTCAACCAGTATATATAATTTCTATTGTGATATTTTTGATCATAAAAACTTTAAATCGCAAATTTGTTCTTGGAATTAATCCTTATCCAATTTATTGTCATGTCAAATTTATTGTAATCTTTGAATTTCTCTTTGAAATTTTTCTTGGAGGTAATAATGTTTTTCTAAGAAAATTCCTGGGAAAGAAAAATGTTTAAAATAAAATCGGTATATACAAAAGTTCAAAATCCTTTTCACTGAATAGATTAATAATTCTCTACACCTTTAAAATTGGGTTGTATTTTTCTGGAATCAACTGAAGCGGGAAAAAGTTTTTTCAGAATCGAAGGTAAATTCATCGAATCGAAAAGGGATGACCTAGTAGATTACATTGAAGATAAACCAAGGATTACATTTCCGAGAATAAAAATTACTGTGACTAATCATGGCTAAAGAACAGAAAGTTATGAAATTTTTCGAAAGTAATTTCCGGCACCTAAAATCCCTGGTATTCAGAACAGGTTGAATTTATTCCGGATTTTAATTTTTATTTACCGTGCAACTAAAAAGCTGAAAGTAATTTGGCACAGATGGTATAAAATTTAAGGAACCTCAGTTCTGATATGTTCAATTCAATAATAAATCAAGTACCCATTAAAACATTGAAATTTCTGAAAAAACTTTCGTTTGGTTCAATTATGAGGTTGAACAAGCTCATTACGAGGTTTAAGTACCGATCAAAATTTCCGAATCGATATCAGCATCTGAGCAGAAAGCATGAATGAACACTATTTCAGACTATTAGATGACTTTTCGCTAAATGACGCCCAAGGAAATTCCGTATTCTTATTTTAATTGTTTTTTATGAAAAAGGTTCAAAATACAGTTTTTTGATAATGCTGAAGCCAAATCCAAGACTTTCCCAAAACTCTCCTAGGCGATGATCACCTGGCGATCTGCGCACGTTCTGTCCGGTTAATTTTAGGGAGGGGGGTCGTCAATAATTTAGTGAAAATCGGGGTTTTCATTGGCGGTTTGACGCGATATTACGCATAGATAGACCAAATAGTATCACTTTATAATATATTGAAACAAAAATCTTGCACTAGAAAAAAAGTCACCAAAACTAAAGTGATATTTTAAAGCAAAAGCCTACTACTCTGAGGTTTTTGAAAAAAAAACAATGAATGTATTTTTAAAAATCCGGACAGAATGTCCGCATCTCCCAACGAGGGATTTTATCAAATTTATTCTCCAGGATCATCGAAAAATCGTATTTTCAGCCTGTTTTTAGGCAGTAACCGACGCGTTTAACTGTTTTTTAAACATCTGTCGTTAGATGAAGAAGAGTCGTACAATTTTGAATTGTCAGTATGTTTGAGATAATTGTTTGAATTTTTCAAAAAGGGTAACAAAAAGTTTTTTGTATGGCGGTACCGGTAGTAGTACCGGTCCAAAAAGTCGATTTTCGGCTTTTTCACGATAAAATCATTCAGCGAAGAGATACCATAAAGTAAATTGGTCTTGGTGGTTGGTAACATTTTTGAAAACCTACATAGAAGTGGGAGATATCAGAATTTTTTAATTTTTCGTACTCCCACTAATAATGGGTTTTTCAGGAAAAATATGGCGTTGGAAATTCATTTTTAGGTCTATTTGCTCAAAATCGGTGAAATTAACACGTTAAATTTGCTTATTTCGGTATGTTAAGCCGTTCAGTCAATTTCATTTCGAGCACTGTAATAAAAAATGTTTGAGAAAAAAAGCCTTCTTTCGAAACTGATAGCGAAGAAAAAATATGGCGTTTTTATTTCTATATTTATTTAGTTTTTGATTACCACATGTTCAAAGTTTAGGTACCTCAAAATTTTGACCATTTCACCATCTAAACAATATTTTTGAAATTTTTTTCGAGTTTTTTATATTTTTTTCGATTGAATTGCAAGATTGAATTGCAGGCTAACTGGTCCAAGTAAAATTAAGGTCATCGATCAAGGCGTTAAAAAATACAGCATTAATACTAAAGAAATACTTGGGAAAAATCCAAATTTCGGAAATTTATTTTTGGTCAAATCCGAAATTTTTTTATTTTTTCGAAAGCAAACCGATAACAAAATTTTGAATGAAACAAAAATTAAGTTTCTACCATAATATATATGGATATCGAGAAACAGCCCCCGTCGGTTACTCCCTTAAGGGGGTTCTATAGGCAAAATGGACTTTTTGAATTGCTTATTTCTCTCGGCATAGACATAGGAAGTGAATAAAACATTCTGATAAGTTAGTTCGTAATCTTTGGAAGACGTTTTGAATCATATTTTTAAGATAGCATGTTGAACCAACCAGTAAATGAGGTTAACCAGGAGCAAAAAATTTCTTGAAAAAGCTGTATTTTTTTTCGTCCTATTTAGGAAATGTTTCAAAATTTGACATTATCTGCGAAATTCAAAGGCGGAAAAAACTGTTGTTCCCTTTTTTTAATTTTCTTACTAAAAAGGTATCAAAGCTGGCGAAAAGGACTGTTTTTTGCTATTTTGGCCACGGAAAGTTGTATTTTTTTTTCATGCTACATGGCAAACTATTTTTCCGTGCACTATAGTTTTTCGTAATAATTGTTAACAAAACTGTTGTGCCTGATTTAACGATTTCATTTTTTAACTCCCAGGAGTACGATTTGAAAATTTATTTTTGACATCCAATTCGTCCAATCAGTTTTTTTT
>SCLH01000239.1:78034-92539 GCA_004367855.1 Oikopleura vanhoeffeni | reverse complement strand
TAAGACATGCCAATTTCAAAGAAGTTCGAAGAACGTTAGTTAACTAATTTATTAATTAACTTCAAAAACTTGGTAGCAAAAATTAATATGTTAGAATTGGATTATAATTTATCGTTTAAGTTCACAAAGACTGGTGAAAAATATATCAGTACTTTTAAATCTCAAATGAACACAAATTTATCTACATGTATTAACTCGTAGACTCGATTCCTGGAATTAGTGGACCATCACATTTAATTCGGCATTTTACGACGCTTTAATCATAATGGACAAGATTCAGTTATAAGTTATTGATTAATCTTATAGACAATGACGTTTGTGCGTATTTTTTTTTTGAAAATTAATTTTCGCAAAAATTTGCAAAATGGTTATCAGAATCACCAAATAAAACTTTTCATCGTAATCAGAAAAAATTTCTAAGATTTTTTTTCCATCACACCAAGCCCAAAAAATAATCACGTGACCGTATATTCAGAAATAAGCTCGGTCAAAATAGTACGTTTGTTTTCAAAAATTGCTTAAATACATTTTTGAAAGAAAAAAGAGAGGTTCTTTGAGAAAGTTTTTTAAGGCTTTTTTGGCGATTACACCAAAGTCAAACGATTTCACTAGCCTTTCAATAGGAAATAAGGTGTTTGGTTGTTTAATGTACGCAAGAGTACTCTAATTGACGTCGAAAAATTTGTGGGCTAATAACACCTATTTAAGAGTTTGAACATAATGATATTTTCAAAAAGTCAGTGATCTTATTTTTCAAGAATAAAGGATTTTTATGACGATATTCTAAAACTATTTTTGAATTTGATTTGTCACAGTGATTTTATTCTGGACTTTGATGGTAATGAGAAAAAGGTCTTATAACGTTTGAAAGTTTAGTCAACAAATGTTTTTGACGTAGATTGTGAGTAACTTTTTTCAATACCGATATATGGGTGGTATCGTATCATAAATTACTTCAATTTAAAGTTATCGTAGGACTTGTAGTACCTCAAAATAATCGGGAAGGGCGACTTTCTCATGAATTATATATCAGCAACATATGGGTCATTATGATTGAGAAACGCGCCGGAGTAGCAAAAACCCGCCCTGTGAAATGTACCATTTTTGATATTTAACTCCCGGTAGTGTCTTTGCACTATCGTTGGTGCAATGGCCGTGTTATAATCGAATCTAGGACCCTTAATCATTGTACAAATAAAATTTTTCAAGTGATAGACGGACTATTTGGTAATTGACGTTTTGTGCGTTTTTTTTCAAAAATGTTTACGTAATTACTTAGTCTATTTTTGCAAAGAAATTAAATCAGATCAAAAAAAGCCTTGATCGAAATCAGGAAAAAAAACTTCTAAGACTGTTTTTCCCATTTACGCTGATAGCCCCAAAGGACTGTCACGTGACCGTAAATTTAAGAATAAGGTTTGATTCAAATAGTTACTGTTTGTTTCTTTCAAAAAAAGAAAAAAATTGCTTAGATGGAAATTTTTGAAGAATGAGTCTCCTTAGAAGTTTTTTTAAGACTTTTTTCCCAGTTGACACCAAAGTCCAAAAGTCGATTCACGTGACCTGTCAAATTAGGATATAGGTTTGGTTCAGTAACACAAATATGATCAATTACGCTCGGAAAAATTTTTTTGGGCTATGTAACCCTAATTCAAGAGTTTGTTGACTGAATAATAATTTTCCAACACGTTCACGGTGATCTGTATTTTTTTGGAAATAAGGATTAATTTTATGACCTATTCCAAACCTTATTTTTGGAATTTCGTCACGTGATTTTATTCGGACTTTTGGTGTAATGTGAAAAAAATCTTAAAAATAGTTTGTGTAGTGGACCCTGGATTTTTACGTAATTTGATCTTTCATTGACTGTGACTATGTGTTTTTTTCAAATAAGTATCAATCACGTGAAGACCTTAAAAGAATCGTCACGACTTTCTAAGCTTTTATTTGCATTTTTAATTGGCCTCGTTAATGAAGCATTCTTAGAAGTCCACTTCCGAAAATATGGATAAATGAAAGAATGCGTGCGACAGAAAAGAAGAGGAGAATAAGTTCGTCCACAAACATTTAAGAGTCATTTTACTAGAGAATTTTGTTTCAAAACATTGTCAAGTTTTTGCAGATACTACCCAAATTGATGGGTTTAATATTCAAATTTAGAATGCAAATTCAACCCTGGATATTGGGGTGTGTTTTATGCACCTTCTTCTGTCTTAGAATCTGCGATGGAGAGGTTTTTTAATTTTCGTATTACATCTTGAGTAGGCTTTTTATTAAATTTTTTTAGAATATTTTCGTTACTAGACAGTAGATAAAATTCGTTGTAAATATATTATCATGTGAGAAAAAAGTGATGGTGTAATTGAATGCGGTCGGTTATATGGCTTGATTCAAATTGCAACACCACGGATGTGCAAAGACACTCGGGGTCCAGAGATTGTCGGCCACTACGGGAGTTAATGACCTTTCAGTACATAATTGACCCATAGTTCCTAATATTTTCATGCGAAAGTCGACCCTTCCGATTATTTTGGTGGTACTTTCAAGTTTATACGATGAACTTGAAATTGACCTTCACCTTGAACAAGAAATGAATATTTTGAATGCCACCTTTAATTCTTTCAAATATGTCCTCGTTTTGTTTTTTCGCTCTTGTTCATACTCTGAATCATAATTTTTGCAACGAAACTACGGTTTGGGAGAAATCGGTTTAGTCCCTTTTTAATCAAAAATTAAAAAAATTGTATTACACTTAAACTTGCCAAATTTTAAACGTCCAACCACCAAATTCAATTTATTTTATTCATCTCTGAATTTTGAGATTAGAAAATATTTTTTTGTGAAATTTTCTCGATTATATCCGAACTCACATTTTTTATGATAAAATCAAGTGGTCAATTTTTAAGCCCTTTAATTCAACACTTAAAACACTCAACATTGAATTAGTTTTCAAAATATTCTTCAAATTTTATAGATTTCATTGATTTGTTTAATTCCGTATTTTGAGCTTCAAAACATAGCAAAAGTTACATAATTTAAAGGGATTATCCAAAATTGGTATACAATTGGTTAATATTTGTAGTTTAGCGAAAATCATTCATTACTTAAGGGGGTACAGTTCGGTTTTCAGAATTTTCTTAAAATTTGGGACCTAACTAATTCGGGTAAAAAAATGACAATAGAAATATTATTTTCCATTTTTAAAGTCAAGTTCGGCCAGGCGGCGCCTTAAAAGTCCGTCAAACTAAAATCACATCTCCTCCCTGAGTTTTCATCGGATTGTAAAATTTTTAATTGCAAAATGATCTTAAGAAAATTATCTTAAATCTGACCGAGGAAAATTCTGAAAACCGAACTATTTATTTAATTTTTCGGTCACATTACTTTTCCATCTTGTAAATAAAAAAATATTTATGTTTCGAAACCCGGTAGCTTGTAGATATAGTTTAACTACAACTTGTAATATCGTCAAGATTTGCTATTGAAATGTTGATTATTCATTTATAATTTAGTTTGAATTAGGTCCAAAATTTCCGATATCTTACGAGGTAAAAACTAATGACCCTGGTGCTTAGATGTTCACTGGTGAAGATTTATTTCTTTATTTTTCAAAAATTTTAGAATATCNCTTAAAAGAATCGTCACGAATTTCTAAGACTTTTATTGCATTTTAAATTGGCCTCCGGTTTAAATAAAGCAGTCTTAGAAGTCCAAACTTCCGGAACACTGATTACATAAGAATCAGTTTATGCGTAAGCGTGTGCCCTTCTTTTTCTTTCTCACCACGAGAAATTCGATTCCAAAATAATTTAAAATTAAATAAAATAATTATTTCAAGACAGAGCGATAGAAAATCATTTGAAGTTTTATATGAGGTAATTGCAAATATAAATTAAGGTTTAATTTCATCTTATTATTGCACTTTTGTCTGTAACAGGAGGTAATTTTTGCAATTTTTTGTTTTCTTATCCTCATTTAAATGCCTTTAAATTCGTTAAAAATTTTATTTTGTGTTTTCATTTGTATAGCAAATTGGCTGTATATTATTTAAAGCTATTTCAAAATGAATGTTAATAATGAAACTTTGCTAATATGGCCGATCTTAAATCGAGTCTGGGTACAGATTCATGTCTAAAGTCTACGAGTTAATAATGCAATTTTCAGGCCTTCTATTACTAAATGAGTGAAATTACTTTCATGCGAGAAACTTTTACTCATCTTTTACTTTGTTTCGAAAATTATTGAATAAATCGAAAGCTCAGCAATTATCAGTAACACTAATTTAGTATTTTCTCATACAAAAAATGATAAATAATTTGATAACTTTGAATTTTTAGAATGTCAAAGAGTTTATCACCAAAACGAAAAAATCTCTGATATATTAATGAACTGCAAAACGCCAAATCCAGCAGTCGGTTGTGATGTGAAAGATGATAACGGAAATTTTCTTAATTTTCGAGAACCCCCCAAATTGTATGATTGTTTAGGACACGATTATATGGGGGGGAAACCACGTTAGAGGGAGACCCCCTAAAACCCCCCAAAATGTATGGTTGTTTACGACACCATTATATGGGGGGAACCCCTCAAACCCCCCTAAGTGTGTTCGATGTGGGCTTCGCCCACGTAAGGGGGAGACCCCCTAAAACCCCCCCAAATTGTATGGTTGTTAAGGACACGATTATATGGGGGGAAACCCCCCAAACCCCCCTTAGTGTGTTCGATGTGGGCTTCGCCCACNAAGATAGATTTTCCGTTTTGGCTCAGGTCTCCCTGTCTTGCTTATGTGTCTGGGAGTGTAAGTATACAAAAAAGTTTTGACACATTTTTGATGCAAGCTGAAGGCTAGTTCTACAAACTGGCTAATCTGAATTATATCGTCGAGGCCCTGTTCGGCTAATATTTTATCGAGAATATGTCAAATTAGGGGCAGGGATACGCTTCAGGGGGTGGTCGTCGCATTTTAAGGGTTTTCGATGGCCAATTGTAGCAAAAGTACAAATTGTAGAAATATTTGGGTATATTTTCAAAAAAATAATATTCTGATACCCACGAGCTAGATTTTTTTACCATAAAATGGTAAAATTAACTTTTTGGAACAGTAGACTAACAGGTACGGTCATAGAAAAAACTTTAAAAACTATTTATTTAACAAATATTTTTCATAAATTGTCACGCCAAAATTGTGTCCCGAGTGATTGTATATAAATTGAAGATAATCTCTTTCCATAGGTAACTTTTGGAAATCAATGAAATGTCTAAAATTTTAAAATATTTTATAACTGATGCAAGATTGAGTATTTTTAATGTTTAATAAAGGGCTTAAGGATATCGGACCGATATTATCGGTGCTTAGAGACAGATTTGGACTTTTTCAATTTTGGTTCTCTTGATAGTAAACTTTTTGCTACTTTGGAATTTTAAATAAAAACTTTTTCATATGAAAGGTGCCACCTTTGAGCTTGCTTCGTATAATCTGATTTTTTCAGATCAATAATTTTCAGTTTGTAAATCGTTTTTTAAAAACACACTAAAAAAATGGGAGATTTCGGTTGAAGGTGTCAAAATTAAGGTAAATAATTTTACTATTTTTATTAATTAGAAACCGGAAAAACAGTCCCGACTACGATTTCTACGTCAAAATCAAAAATTTAAGATTTCCAAAAAATTCGAAAAAAACGAAATTTTGGCACATCCAAAGAAATATTTTTTTTCATGAGAATAAAATAAATTGAATTTGGTGGTGGGACGGCTTAACAATTTGGCAAGTTTAAGTGTAATTATTTTTTATTATTTTTGATTAAAGAGGGACTAAACCGATTTCTCCCAAACCGTCGTTTCGTTGCAAAAATTATGATTCAGAGTATGAACAAGAGCGAAGAAACAAAACAAGGACATATTTGAAAGAAATAAAAGGTGACATTCACAATATTATAAGTCCGTGATTTCAGAAAAATTAGTTAGAAAATTTTTGAACAAGACATGAGGAAAATTTTCATAATATTTCCATATATTTTCGACCAAAAATCCCAAAATAATGTCATATGATTTTTCAAAAAGCATATCAAAAATATGTGGTCACCTACTCGAAAAGTAAAAGTGGATATTTTGTAGAGTTTTTCTCGTTGATTCGAAACAAATAATTTTTTCAAACAAAGCTTTTAAGGGTGTAGCAGTCGTACTCTTTTTAGGGTACTTTGGGGTGTAAAAATAGCACGAAATTGCTAGGGAACACTCAGAAAGCATAAGTTTATTGAAAAAACAAAACAAAAAATTTAAAAAAAAGTTCGAAATTTTCATTTTTTGAGAATTTTTCTGAGTGTTTTGTTTTGGAAAACATTGAAACCCAATTTTCGACTAGAAAAACTCAAAATATCAAAAAGATGTGAGCAGATTGTCTGCTCGGCATTACTCAAGCTTTAATTTGATGGTACTCTCGACTTAATCCGACGACTTTCATTTTCCGAGTTTTCACTTCCGGTTTACAAAAATGCGATTTTCTAGAATTGAACACATAATTTCAAAAATCTAATCCCCATTAAATAGCCGAAACATATTTCTCCTTCGTTTCTCAAATTTATACTGCATTCTGAAATTTAACCTATGACTCATAAGCTATGAGGAGTAGGAATTTGAAGAGCGAAAACCTTGAAATTAGGCGGTTTTTGCCAGTTCTAGAAAATATTGGTCCGAAATTCAAAAATCTAATTCCCCTCAATTACGAGCATTATTGTTTCCGTGGTTTATGTCAAATTTGAGTGGAATTGTATGTGAGCTCTCGGAGGAGTAGGAATTTTGATTGGGTGTTCTAGAACTCGCTGCATGATGGTCACCAGCGTTGGACAAAAATTATTTTGAAAAATTATTTTTGTAGATCAAGGATAGATCTACCAAATGGATATTCTCAAAATTTCTGAAGCAGTTTTATATTCTGATAAAGTGAAGTAAAAAGTACATTTTCACGACCGCTACCCCCTTAAGCTTAATCTGTGAAAATTTGTTTGGACTGTATTTTCAACATATAAAAACACTTGCAGCAGTCATAGGATTAGGTGCTAGAGAAAAACATTACCAAAAATTAACGATTTTTGCACTTTTTATAATTTTCAAAGGCCGAAAAAGGGAAAAACTTAATAATGAACACATATTGATTTATATATTTGAAATCCGAAAAATACACTGAGTGACATGTCATGGGACATTGAAATCCTTGATTCTGATTGGTTCAAATTTCGACCAATTAAAATTGATCTTAGTTTGAAATTTTGAAAAAAAAATCTCAAATTCGTAATCAGCGCAAAATTTCACATATAATGTATAATCTGAAATTTTCGGTGCCTTGAAATTTGCACGGCCTCGGACATTGTCCGACGGACACCCTAGTGTTATTTCTAGTACGTCATCAAATTGACCCTGAAAACCCTGTTTTTGGCCTTTAAATGCGACTGGTACTCCCTTAACGATACATGTAAAACAAAAATATGTTTTAGAAGAAAATAGAAAGGGTCTGATTTGACCGTCAATCAAATAGAATTCTGAAATTTCGTAAATATGTTTAATAATTTCTGGTTGGAAATTGATATCATATGCGCCAAGAATTTATTTGATCATGTTTGCCATGGAGTTAAATAACCAGAAAAAAGTCAAATTAAACAAATTATAAAGCGTCAAATTTTTCATTAACTTACATAATAATCAGCCAGTTTTGTTAACATAATATTTATAATTTTTGGATAGCTATCTGATACATCAGTCTTTTCGGTTGGATCATTTTTCAGGTCATAAAGCTCCACAAGATTTCTAAGATTACCAGTATCCTTTTTCATTGGCTTTCCCTTTCTAGCAGCTAAAATACAAAAATTTTAATGTCATCGAAAAAAATAACTCGTATCGTACAAGTGCCGTTTGAAACAAATTGAAGAAAAGGAGCCAGTAGTTTTTTCGAATGTTTATAAGTGCCCTTATTTCCATTATGGGACATAACTTATGTCACATAACCTTGGACACCCTTAGGTGTCACCCTAATAATATTCTGATTTTCAACTTGAAAGTTGACAAAAAAGTTGTGATAACAAACCAGCTTTTGCTTTTTTCTTTGCGAGTTTCTTAGCAAGTTGTTTAGCTCTTTTTGCGTCAATTTTTGCTTTGAGAGCTTCAGCACTTTTATGAGAACTTCCCATTAAAGACCTTTCAGCTTCTTCGTCAGTCATATCGTCTATAAAAGCACTGGCTCGTCGTTTTCGTGACGAAGAGGAAGCTGAATCCAACATTTCTTTTCTAGTTTTTCTAAAATTTTCAAGTTCCTCGTCTGTCATTTCATCGTCTTCTTGGTCTAAATTTTTAATGTCGTCGCTAAAGGCGCTCAAGGGTAGTTCAACCTCGTCAAAAATCGTCGTTGCATTTCCCCATAAATTCGTTGGAGGTACATCCCAACCGATAGATCGACCAGGCGATCCAGTGATGATTTTCCATTGTTTCCACCGTAATCCAGCTTGAATTTTTACATTGAATGTTCTATCATTACGGTTCAAACAGGGTAGAAACAACAAAAACAATGAAGACAAAAAATGGCATGAAAAATGTAGTTAGCGGGGACACATCTGGGCATGACTTGAATTAAGTATTACTTAATATAAAAACTTAATATATGTTATTTTTTGATATAAATAAATTAAGAATGAAATTCAAAGAAGCTTATAACTTTTTTAACCTATCAATTTTATAAAAAATTAAAATTGTTAGTGATTTATCTTTAAAACTTTACTTTTTCATGACATGTTGAACCAACCGGTAAATAAAAAACCATAATTTATTTTGCTTGTAAGTATGGACAATTTGAAATTGCTTATTGTTTGTCTTAGTCCCTTGTTATTCCTTGTCTGAACCCTGCCTATCCTTTAAAACTACGAATTTCCTTGGGTCATCGTAGAGTTTCGTAACGGTCAAGGGGTCCATGCCGTGTAAAATTTCATCTCGCGCCGCTTCTTCAACATCAGTCCAAAGAGTTCTCACTTGGGAAACGCCATCTAGCGGTTTTCCGTTATTGTTCATTGATTGGCAGCCAGCCAAATGCAAGAGGGTAGGGAACCAATCAGTGACGTGCATTAAATGGTAGCTTGTTTTTCCCATACGATTCACTGGGAGTAATGGAGAGTGGACAAATCCGATCGATCGGACACCTCCGTCATAAAGAGAACCTTTTTGACCTCGAAGTGGCCAATTTGAAGCTCCGGCTTTGACGTTTCCACCATTATCGGACGAAAATATAAGTACTGATTCGGGGTTGAATTATGCTCATGCTTAAAAAAAAGTTAAAGTTAACTCTGGTAAGACGAGAGTCTAAGGTCACCCAGAAGACAAAATAATTGAAAATATGTTTTCAATAAAAAACGAAACGTTAGAAAACACAATTAAAATAAATGATAAAATGTTTTTTCTCAAAATAGTTGCGTATAAAAATAGTTGTGTATAATCATTGTCAAATACCTTGAAATATTCTCGTACAACCACTAGGATTTTTAAAATAAAAAACGCACAAACGCGTATTCTATCGAGATCATTCATTATTCAGTTATATTAGTGACTCACTAATAGTGAGTCGTGAAATTAGTCGGGAAAAGCAACTTTATTGGTGCCATATTGAAATTTGTACTAGTAAGGTCAAGTGGTTTTATGCTTAGTAAGCAAAATTGACCAAAAATCAAGTTAATTTTAAATGTTAAGTGAATTTTAAGAATATTTTTGGATGAAATTTGACACCAAATAAATTCTACTGGTAAATTTAAATTATTAATTTTGTCTTATGTTCTGACTTATGTTCTGATCACGCTGATTTGACCAAATTCTGAGTATTGACTATTTAACATGTATTGAACATTTTAGATGTATCCAACATTTTAGATGTTTGTCTGGTAGACAAATCTCAATTTAGAGTATTTAAAATTTTATCTCAAATTTGCAGTTCCAGCTAGCAAACGAAACCGACGAATTATAATTCAAATAAAACTAAATCATCACAAGATTATTGAACACGAGCCAATCATCATGCATGTGATCAGACGCTAGCTTGTTCTGAAACTTCTAGCTAAAATGTCACATACAGTATGTGACATGCTGTGAAATATCATTCAAAAACCCTAGCTGTATTGTCCCAAAACCCAAATTTCTTGTAACTTTTAACAATTTGATTAATTGATTTATCCATTGCGGTGACCATAGCATTATAATTTCGTCTTTTTCTATTTTTCATGTTTCTATAAATATCAATATACTTTTGTGGAGCTTGTAGCGGTGAATGGACGGCTTGAAACGAAACATACGTAAATAATGGTACTTCTGGGTCTAAAATTTCTAATCTCGAATGAAGATTTTCAGCAAAGGCTCCAGAACTGTAGGTATCATTTAAATCGTATCTGATAACTTCTGGTTTTCGCTGAGCTGGTGAATAGGCCTCTCTAAAATCGTAGCCACACATTCCACTGAAGCATTTTGTATGAGTGTAATAATCTTCACTTCCGGTATAAAATCCCATAAAATGATCGAACCCCCGGTTTTGAGGGCAATAATCCGACCGGAAAAATCCAAGATGCCATTTTCCAACCATTTCGGTATTATAACCACATTGTTTGAGGGCTTTTGTAGAGATAGACAATCGGAATATTTGAAAATCACGAATTAAAATAATGATTTGCCTGAACTTTATATTGAAGAAAATAACTGCCCAGACAGTGAGATTCGCTACAATAAATCAATTTTGAGCGCGAAGTTACTTTTTTGTTAACCTGCGAGAATATTTTCTCAAACTCTTTATTCTGATTTGAAAATGATCGAATACATCGAAAGCTTATCAACTTTTTAGCTTTTATTAAATTAAAAAAAATGCCATTGAAATTAGCATATAAATATAAGTCTCATTTTACCTTCTAGCTTTTGATGAATTCAAAGAGTATTTCTATTTTTTAGAGTCAATTCAGCCTAGAATTCATGTTTTTAAGAAACTTAGACAATTATGAATTTATATTATTTTTGATTTTTGCTCTCTAGCGCGTGTTATGGAACATAAATGATTAGCTTAAATATGTTTTAACGATTTATCGAGGTCTATTTACTCTCGTATTGATGTTTTACATCAAATTATCCGCCATAAGAATCGAATGAAAATTTATATTTTTGCTCTTAAGGGGGTAGGTGTCGTTTTTTTAGCCCTTTATAGAGCTAATTTATGACAAATTAATATCGGTTATGACTAAAGTTGACCCAAGAAATCTCATGGTGGTAATTATTTTTTTCAAAACAATCTAGAATTTTTATAATTCGAATATTTTTTAGCTTAACCCACATAAAACCGGTATGCTACCATGATATGAACATTTTTTATTGGTGAATATGACCCGCCTAAAACAATGCATGACATTTAAATTATCAGAAATGTCTTAACCCTTGTGAGCACAGAGCCACAATTGTGGCTCCAGCATACCTAAAATCATCGAAAAAAGACAAAAAACTGGATCGAGGAATCTTTTGTTTCAAATACATTATAAAGAATTTAGATTCGGTTTCAAGAAAATAATTGAATTTTTTTTCGAATGTTTTGTTCCGGCATTACGGGGAGTTGATTTATCAGGATTTTGAGCCTATGTTTCACTTCCGTAAAAATTATTTCGGAACTGGACATACAAATNGTTTGAAAATATTTACGAGTCGTAAATGACGATTTTTTAACCATATGTTCAATATTGGTCAAATTGTGTTTTAAAAATTGCGTTGGTGCAAGGTAAATCAAATGTCGTCATAAATGCCGTACCACTTCTCTGATGATCAGAATGACTGGTTAAGTGTGATGACAAATCAGACGTTTATTTTATCAAGCAAAAATGCTAAAAACTCTCAATTTTGAAGTTTTAACCATCAAAAAAGTAAATTTTGAACTTAAAAATGTTTAGAACAAATATTCAGGCAAATAACAAGATTTATAAATAAAAGTGATTAAAAAGCCACAAACAAATACTTCCAACCACAACGACCCGAAACGTCCGATAAAACAATTAAAACCTTTCGACTATATATACAAAATTTTATCGAGAAGCCATAATTGCTCAGTTTGACCTGATGATTTTTGGTCCTTAAAACCTTTATACAAAACATACATCGGCCGTAATTGACAAGTTGGCTCAGTTTTAATGCCAAAAAAAAACTACCGGACATTTCCGACCACCACTGCTGAAAATACTCATCTGTTAGCCTATAAATTTTTTTCTTCTATTTTTCCTTCCATTTGTCGAATTTGTCCACATTGTCGAGTTGTAAGCTCGAGTTTATTGTAAAGCAAAGGAAATTGTTTGGCAAGCGTCCAATGGTGAGCTATCGTGCAAAGTGTAGCCATCACGTGAATCGAGTAGGTTTGAGAATAAGTAACGCCAATTGGTTATACGAAACATTAGCCTCAAGGCACATCAGCCAACACCAATTTGATTTTTCGCTGACCTTGAAACCGTCATAAATTTGAGGAATTTTTGGCATGAGAATAATCCATAATTTTTTTTGTATAAAATGGCCAAGTTTGATGTTAATCCATCATCAAGATTTCTCTGTATGTCCAAAAAACATAAAATTAAAATAATTGACGTGTTGCGTCCACTCTCTTTTTACGCTTTAAAAATATCAAAATTTCTAAAATTCGATTTAAACATTTCCGAAAATTTTACTTTCAAGCATCGTTTTTAACGGGGCATAGATACCGACAAAAATCTTGATATGGGTGTGAATTACCATTTTCTTGCGAGATAAAGCAACAAAATTTGAATATTCTAGATTTTGTTCTAGATTGTTTTGAAGAAAATAATTGCCACTATGAGATTCATTGGGTCAAAGTAAGTTATAATGAATAATAATGAACCATAAATTAATTCTATAAAAGGCTCAAAAATTTGACATATTCTCGACAAAATATTAGTCAAACAGGGATTCAAGCATATTATTCAGATTAGCCAGTTTGTAGAACTGGCCTTCATCTTGCGTAAAACATGTGTCAAATTTTTTTTGCATGCATACAATCCCAGAGACATAAGCAAGACAGGGAGACCTAGGTCAAAACGGAAAATCTATCTCCTTTCAGGTTTTATTTTGAAATAAACCTGAATTTTAACATAACCTGTATAATCAGTATTTAAATCTTCTGAGTAGCGTTTTTGTCGATAAATGCTATATTTTCACTATTATATGCGATAAACCACCGTTTTGTGGACTTTGTTCATTGGAAAATCTATCTCCTTCTAGGTGAAATTCCGAAATTCACTTAGATTTTTGCAAAAGGTAGCTCGAAATAAAAAAAAACTTCCGAGGAGCCGTTTTTATCAATTTCGACCACAAACTCAAAATATGAATTTTTCAAGGTCACGTGAAATAATTTCCGAAAAAAAATGTGTGTTACACTCGGACAAATGCGTTTTGGCAATAAAGAAAGAGTATTATATTTTATCAGTTTTTTATTACATGATTCTCTTAAACGGGAAAAACAGAATGAGCAACCAAACAGATTTAGTTTTGTTGCTCGACAGTGATTATGCAGGCGCGAAAACACCAATTTTGTCTCTATCGAGATACGGTATTCTGTCACAGCTCCACCAGACCAAATTGTAGTGCTTTTCGGCGTCGATCTTTCTTCTTTTTCTTCACCATTTCCAACGACGCCCAACCTAGTAAAACTGGCTTTTTCTTAGGTTAAACCGACCTTTTTATGAAAATTTATCACAAATTTAGGAATTCTGGATTCTAAGGTCATATTGAATCTAAACCCTTTCCTTTTAAAATAAAATGAGCCTTGGGAGAAAAACGCATGNTATCAAATGATATAGTATTTTCGTCTTTTATTGTTTTTTTTTGATATAATTAACTTTAGAAAAATCGTCTGATTTTTTGTTATAATTAACTTTAGAAAAATCATCTTATTAAATATATTTTGATATACTACAGTTTAGAAAAATCGTCTTTTTTTTCATTTTTTCGATTAGTCATTTTTCCGAATCGTTTTTTTTACAATTTTAACTTCAATTCAAAAAATTTCAACTTAAAAAACATAAATTCAACCTTTATTTGAAAATGATTTTGAACTTAATTACTAAAATTGAGATAAAAAGTTCTGATACATGCCATAAACGAAAGACAAAATTATAGGTCACCGAGAAAAAGACGGCGTGATAATTTTATGATTTTAAGCAGCGTTTAAATTGAAGAAGCAGTTTCAATTTTTAAGCTTTATTTTGAGTTGATTAATTTCATCATTCTTTTGCGCTAGCAATAAAGCGTCAACACGCGAATCCACTTTGAATTCTTCAATTAGTGCTTCGAGTTTTGTGTTTTTGTCTGGCAAAACTTTATTTTCAGCTTTTCTTGATTTAAGTGCGTTTTCAGCAAGGTTTTTTTGCTTGTGAAAGCTCTGCTTTCTCAGAAGTGATCTTATAATTTCTAGCTCGTAAAACAGCAACCATTTTCTCAGCTTGCTTGACT
>SCLH01000239.1:63409-77775 GCA_004367855.1 Oikopleura vanhoeffeni | reverse complement strand
GTCTTAGTGATTGCTTGAGTGATTTCAACAGATCAAATTTAGCGGTCCCAATATCAAGCATCCTTGCCTATAATCATACTCAAGACAATCACTTAGATAACATTAGTGGGATTCGAACACGCGCTTTAAAGATAGTAAGCATTTTTAAGATGGACTTAGGTTGGGCTCGATGACGTCCACACTTATTAGTACAGAACCCAACAATCTTATCAAGCGCTTGGGGAGTGTCCGAGTTAAAAATAAGTTTTAGTAATTCATTCCAGAGTACATTCTTAACTAAAACGTTTCCAAATCATTGGAGCCTAGTGACGGGCCTTTACGAAGAAAGCCATGGGATAATCGATAACTATATAAATATTGGTGACCGAAACTTTAACTTCAAAGACGATTCAACTCAAAAAAGTTCTGATTATGGAGGTGAAGCCATATGGCAAACAGTATCAAAAAACGGTGGAAAATCTTGCGTTCATTTTTGGCCAGGTTCTGAAGCAGAGGGCCAACAACCAGATTTATGGTCTCATTTTGAAATGTTCCAAGGTGGGTGTTAAGTTAAAAAATTTGTTATTTTTTTACGACGATCATCCTCTCAAAAGTTTTTAAATAAAATTATATTAAGATTTTGACTATCGAATAAATAAGTCGGTTCAATTTTTGCAGGAAGGATGCAACCTCAGCATGCTCTACTTTGAAGAACCAGATTATACAGGACATAAATATGGTATAGGGGTATTTACAAAAATAATTTACATATATATATGTTTATAGAGTTGCCGGGTTGAGTTTTAGGTTACCATCTAGGGTGGCCGAACCATTTCGCCAACGGCACTGAAGCATTCGGCAGTACGGCGATTTTCTTTAAAATTTGGAACTGGACAAATTTGAGTAAAACAATTGACTAATTTGCAAAAAGCTATGAAGTTTTCAAGTGCACCCTTTTTTGAGATTTCGAATCGATCCGCCAAATAAATATCATAAGATTTTTNTGTCTCCGAAAATGAAAAATATAAACAACATATTTAACTTCGCGAAGCAGAATATATAAATGCGTCTTAATTAGAAAATATTTGGTAGAATGCACCAAGATAGACATCAGGATCATAATCGATATTGGGTTAGATAACATTTTATCTAGAAGACCGATTGTTCAAATTCGATGTAACTTTGTGATATAAAATCAGCATATGCTCTGCCAAACACAGCTGTGCACAGTGAATGTTTTTCATCTAGACGGTCTAATTCAAACTTAATGTAACGATCTTATTCAAATTTAATGTAACATTTTGATATAAAATCTGCACGTTTTGTGACAGAATGAATATATTTTCCGTAATTTTCCAGCAATAAAACGAGATGAATACTTCAATTATTTTGACCTTTTTTGCTCTCACTTTTGCTGAAATTGATGAATTCAATCAAAATAATTTGCCTTCGTACCGTTATCAATACAATAAATCACAAAATATCAAAAGATTTGAAGATGGGAAACGCGATTGTTTGAAAAAAATCGTTTTAATGAAAGAAAGTTGGTTTCCAAGGAAATATATAGCTTTTCAAAAAAGTATATGTCAGTTAAAATTTAAAAACTCTATTAAAAAATGCGATTTTACGACTGATAACTTTTGTCAATTTGGATTGACCATTTATGACTAAAATTTTGGTTTCGGTTTGTGTTTTAAAATTTGCATTTAAACTTAAAATATTGGTTGCCAGTTAATTTAATCAATTATTAGTTATGGCTCAGTGAGATGTTAAATTCAAATTTTTAAACTAATAATTAATTAAAATTTTCTAGTTGGACTAGACTAGTTTAAACCGTTTACATTTCGGCTTTTGGAAGCGACTCATATGATTGAGTTCTTAGATAATCTGAAGTGACCACATATATATTTAGAAAAAATTAAACAAAAAAAGTGGGTTTGAAACTGAACTGTTGTGTTGAGTCGGCAGGCCTCCGACTTTTCTGCCTTATTTGAGCGATTCAATATACATTTCTGTAGGCATTTCTAATTTTTATGTGAACTCGAGACCAGTTTTTTTACGCTCATCGACTATCCCGTTCTGTATGTAGTAAATTTTTATTTCATATTCTCTTTTGATTTGATTTTCAAACCCATCTTTTATCGATATATTTTGTACCACCACCGCTCACTAAAACATTTTATGCCTTTATTCTCGTAATTGCTGTACAATAAATATCAACAAAAAATTTAAAATTTTGTCATATTTTTTAACTTATTTTCTTAAAAAATTATATACATTTATATTATATTTTATTATATATCCCCCTTTTACACTTTGCTTAAAATATCGACTCTGTGTTGTAACTAGCTGGCCGAACTAGCTCACTCACATATGATTTTGAACTACGTTACCACCCAGGGCCGAGACCTTTAGCAAAGTGTGAAAGGGGAATATATATTCCATCATTGTTATTTACAAACATATGAACAAAGTTGCTATTTTTGATAGCTAACAATTCGACTAAAAATTGCAATTTTTATGAGGTTTTTCTGAGTTATGATCTATAAATTATAGACTACCGGTTGAGTTAGCAAATTTTTATGGACTTGGCTTAACTAGGTCTTCACAAATGAAATTCAATAGTGAGGTCAAAAATATCACTTGATAAATGTTACCCTCAAACAGATTTGGGCGACTTTTTTTTGTCTTGATATTAATTGTTTGAATATCTAGCGGTGTTAAAGGGGGGTGCATGTCTGATTTAATAAAGGTCTTAGAGGCATTAAAAATGCTCCAAATTGATACGGGGTGATAATAAAGTGTACTCATCAAAAAACAAATTTCGAAATTTTCGCATTTTTTCGATTTTTTTCTAAGTATTTTTTAAAAGATGAAGTTAAAAATAACGTTTGCTCGATTTGACCACTAAACTTCAAAATATCTGCGCTTGACGTAGCCAACTTTCTCATGATGTTTCCTACTTTTTGAGCCTACTCGAAGGCTTTTTCGGCATTTTGGAAATGACAAAAAATAATATTTCGAGTTTTAGCTGGAAATTGCCAAAAATCTTGTGATCATTTCATACCAAAATTGTCTTGAGGAGTATTGATAAAAATTTGAGCCACTTTGCAATTATATCTGGGAGGAGATAGATTTTGAAGTCTGAAATTGTAAAAATCGTCGGTTATTTGGCGTTCTAGAATTGTTCAGTATCGATCAAAAAAATCTTGTGATTATAGTTTGACACTACTACCGTTACGTTATCTGTGAAATTTGAGCTCAATTTGAATTACCTCTGGGAGGAGATAGATTTTGCAGTTGGAAACCTGTTTACGATCCTTGTTACGATACGTTCCTATTGGTGTAATGGTCAAAATACTTTGTGATGTATTTTTTCGCAAGATTAAGGATAGATCTACAATTAAGCATTTTCGGTTTTGTCATAAGCTTTTAGTTTTTATTAAAATTATATCACCGTGAAAATGTCAAATCTGCCAGGATACCCCCTTAAGAATAATGATAATTATTGAAACATTGCGAGCATTAATTTTTTAAGAAGATCTATTTTAAACCAATAAATCGTGATTTTTGAAAAAAACAATTTAATTGTACTTTTTCATTTATTGATAATTATCGTAGATTTACAATGCTAAAAACCGAAACTTACTTTCAAGCTAAGCTAAAGCTGTTAACTCAGCCCTCTCGGAAATGGAGCAGTGAACTCATGTCAAATGATTTTTGAAAAATTTTCAAAAACAAAAAAATTAATGAGACAAAAATAATCAGACCTAAATCTCCACAAAATGAGCATATACTTGGGACGATTTTGGAATAATTTTATAATTGTAACTACAACTGATATGACATCAGTGATTTGCGATGATGTATTCGATCCTGATTGGAGCAAGCATGATTTTTTGGATTTGAAGTTATTTATTAAAAAAATAAACTTGAAAAATCTCTCTGAATTATTGGGGCCGGCCAACCGTCCAAACAGTTTGTCAGTCAAAGTCAACTAGATTATCATTCGTTGGCATTTTCCGCAACTATTTATAGCAAAAAATGATTGAAAAGCAGTATTAGTCGTTCGAATAACGGGCGAGTTTTGACTAAAGTTGGGAATATGAAGTTATACATATTTGCGTCGGCGTTTGCTACCATTGCTGCTCAGGAGAGATTTTGAACTTTTAACTAAGAAATGTAGAGAGACTTTTTACCAACCCGATCTATAGGTGGCATTTTAGTGCTAGACAAGCTTATTATCAAAAAATGTGCTTATGGGGATGGTTGTCGCTGAATGAGCATAAAGAAAAAAGACAACTTTGTGTTTTTTGAGGGCAAATATCTTGAAGAGTAAACATTGTAGAACCCCATAGTTAAATATAAATTAAATTATATAATGTAATAAACGAATAAAAATCTCAAATCCTGGAATATAATTGGAGACCACTGATAGCTCGGCCAATCAGGAACGAGCTTCGGAATAAAGTCATATTTTGTTTAACTCAGGTACAACCGCAGTTAAAGATGGCCCATCCGCCTGTGATTATTACATGTCAATTATCTATAGTTTTTCATTAAGGAACCTACTCAATAAAGTCTTCTGTGTGAAATTATCTCGCTAATGATAAAAACATTGATCAAAAGTTCAAAATTAAGTATATCATTCGAACATTGAAAACATATAATTTATTAAGGCTCGTGATTCGCCAATCAGCGCGAAGAAGACTCAATAATATTGAAGACTTATCAATATTAATTTTGTTAGAGCACATATTCAATATAATACGTTCCGGAGCAGATTGATTTCCCTTTTAAATACATTCCTTATCATACTCTATCAAAGACACTTTTTTAATTATTTTTTCGAGAGAATTGAAGATTTTTCGCAGATATTAGTGCTAGAAGTAACCAGTTCAATTTCAAAAAATGATTTTTTGAGAACAATGGCCAAGTTTTTCATATACGGAGCTTGTGTTAATACGAATCATACTTATTTTTTCAGGCTTTTTGAAGCATATCTTATTTCTTATTTATACGGTCACGTAATAGTTTTTCGACTATACCGTAATAGTAGAAAAGTCTGGAAATTTTCTGCAGAGTAGCCTCACATATGAAACACTGAAGAGAAAGTTGACTTACGTCACGCCGATATTTTGAAGTTTTAGTGGTCAAATTTAAAGAAAAGTTATTTTTCCACTTAATTTTAAGGAAAAAATCGAAAAAAAACTCAGAAACTTCGTAAAATTTTTGTTGTTATTTGGATTGCTTTCACTTTGAAAACATAACCGATTGAGTTCGGGCATTTTTATGACATAATAACTGCAGGAATATAAGAACCAACATACCCGTAAGCATTTTAAACCTTTGATTAAATAGCTGTAATAATATCGTGACATTAATTTGAATGTTTTTTTGTTGCCGAAAACTGTACTTCGAATTATTGAAAATCCGTAAATTTCGATTAAAATGATCTTGATTTAAAATGCTTAAAATCAAGACGATATTAAATCAAAACAATGAAATACAATTAAAACTCCCTTGATTTTAAATTTTTTTTACAAAAATATGAAACATTTCATTTCAATAAAAGGCAAGGAAATAAAATTAAAAACTCTTGTGGGTTTAACTGCGTGACTTTAAAATGCACGGAAATAAATTTTGATTGGAACCTCTTTAGCGGGTAGCGGTCGCAAAATGGTACTTTTGTACTTCACTATACCAGTATACTAAACTGCTTCGAAACTTTTGAGAATAGCCATTTGGTAGATCTATCCCTAATCTACAAAAATAATTTTTCAGAATAATTTTTGGCTGACCCTGGTGACCACCATGCGGCGAGTTCTAGAACAACCCAATCAAATTTCAAATCCCTAAGGCTTTTAGAGCTCGCATATCATTTTTCTCAAACTTGCCATGAACCACAGAAACAATAATGCTCGTTATTTGCCGGAAACACATTTTTGAGTTTCTGAATAATATTTTCTAGAACTGCCAAAAGCCGCCTTAATTCAAGGTTTTTGCTCTTAAAAGCCTAAGGATCCGAGGTTTAATTTCAGAATGCTGTATAAATTTTTGGAAATATGTTTTTGGTTTTTGTCGGAAACAGAATGTAAAAATATTTTGTTGAATTCTAGAAAATCGCATTTAAGTTAACCGGAAGTGAAAACTCGAAAATAAATGTCCTCGAATTTAGTCGAAAGTCCCATCAAATTAAAGCTTGAGTGATGCCGAGCAGAAAATATGCTTACAGCTTTTTGATATTTTGAGGTTTTCTGGTCCAAAATTGGGTTTCAATGTTTTCCAAAAAAAGTACTCAGAAAAATTCTCAAAAAATAAAAAATTTCGAACTTTTACTTGGATTTTGTTTTTGATAAGTTAATGCTTTCTGAGTGTTCTCTAGCAATGTCGTGCTATTTTTACACCCCAAAGTACCCTTAAAAGAGTGCGACCGCTACCCCCTTAAAAAGCTCAAAATACGTTTTTCTGATTATGGTGTAGCCAAATGAAAGTCATATATAAAACTCTTATATCAAAGTCTTATACAAAAGCTTACCAGAGTGGTCAGTGAACGTTCTGCCCTGTAGATTTAAACATAAAATCCATGTCATAACGTGAAAATTCACAGAGGAGAAACATTTTACACAACTAATTCCATCATTTTTATAAGCTTATTTCTGATTGGACGAGCCATCCATGACCTTCAATTTTTTTAAATGCAAGATGTTCTCCCGATATTACAGTAGGAAACGTTTGCTATTGCAACTTCCTATTTTCAGCTTTTAGCGACGACCATACCCTTTTAGAGTTTGAGCAGTTCATTTTTGATTATTTTTAGGGAAGCACCATATTTTTAATTTTTTTATAATTTTAAATTAGTTTTATAAATAAATTCTACAATTTAAAAGGGGGTTTTAAAGGCTCAAATGAAAATTATGACATTTTCAAAAGCATCCCGGGAAAAATTTGTATCACGAGAAAATGCTTTTTGTCAAGATTGCTCGGGTTTAATGCCCGCGCCTAAAATCTGAACTTAAGCTGTTTGAGCTCATTTAAATAAACTATGGTTTGTATATAGATAGGAATCATCAACCCTTACTAATATTAGTCGATTTTTTAATCTTACCAGGACGACACTGCAGAAACTCGAGTTGAAGCAGTTGAACTCATTGATGATTATGAAGAAATCAGCGATTTATTCTTTAAAGATCAGGACTCTGGAGAAGCAAAAGTTGAGGAACCTGATTCAACTGATTTTGCTGCTCTTGGCGATTTAGACGAACTTGGTAACAAGAAGAAGAAAAATAAAAACTCATACCAACCACCACCAGGAACGTTAACGTTTTATTTAAAACTAAAAAAATAAATTGGCTAGTTTATGTTTTTAAAGATTAGAACTCGACGAATTTGAGGGGAGTTTATATGTTTTTCTATATATACTTTAAATGATATATAAATAAAACTTAAGAAAATACAGTGAACTTTATAACGTTGTCAGTTTTCCTACTTTTAAATCTCGCCTCAAAATACATCTCATTCTCAAAATCGTTATATCACACTACCAGGTCCTGAGTACAAATTTTTTTTTAAGCCATTTTTTAAATTTCAGTCTTGTTTTTTCTTGAATCTTACTTGAACGCCGAATTAACTAATTTTAGACTTCAAATCGTTGTTTTGTTCGAGTCAGAGTTTTAATCATTTTTCTAATTCTAGAAATTTGACTTTCAGTGAACCGGTTATTGTAAGTTCGAAAATCATTTTTTTTTAGTATGGTTTTAAAAGAGGACCACCAAATTAAAACTGTAATTTAACTTGTCAAAAAATTGTAACAGCTTATCGTGATTTTGAACCAATAAGCGTCAAACTCGATAATTAGATTGAAACTTCTAGAATTCGATTTAGCCATTTTCCAAAATTTCAATGTTATTCATCGTTTTTAACGGGTATTTTGAAGCAATTATATAAAGTGAGCAAGATAATTTCAAGCATAATGAGCGCAAAATCGGTCAAAGGCCGATAGAATGGGGAAGTATATTTTTAATATTTTTTTTGCTTAAATGAGCCAATAATCGACCAAAATCAAAAAATTAAAATCCGGCCGTAAATTATACGCTTCAACTCGAAATATTGATCTTGCATTTCGCGGTGACTTTTCATCATAATTTGTCAAAATGTTAATCTTAAAATGCAGAAAATTATGGAGGAGGTAATGGCGGAGGATATAATGGCAATGGTGGAAATTATAACGGTAATGGCGGAGGATATAACGGTGGAGGTAATCCCGGGGGATATAACGGTAACGGAGGAGGAAATGGATATAACGGTGGAAATAAAGACAATTATGGTGATGTTGGGTACGGACCAGCTTATCCAAAAACATCTTGCTGGACTTGTGACGCCGCCAACTTGTACGAATGTGAACAATACGGATCAGTCCAAGAATGCCCAGGCGCATATGACGTTTGTGAAGTTGTGCACAGACAACGATATGATCAAGTATCATACGCTACAATAGATGTCAAGGTACATCAAAATACATTCAAAAACCAAATCTTCCAAAATGGAGCTCAAATCAATAAATGATTTTTTTTCTTCATTCTGAGCAGGGATAATTCAGTAGACATAAAACCCCAAAATTTGGGGCCAAAACCTAAAAAATCNTGCAAGCAACATCGTGCATGTGAAACTAACAAATATTTCAATTTCTATCGAAAAAAACACGAGTTCGACCTAGAAGCTGGATATCCGCGATTCGACAAAAAGGATCAGTGTCGCCCCAAAGTTGAGCAAGATGAATCGGTCTGCCGTCAATGTTGCGATCGGGATTTGGTGACTTGGGAAGCTGATCCATACTGTGGTCTCGAATTTATGAAACGACCAGAATTGGACGTTACCAAAAATATATTTAACCGGTTATGGTGGGGAACCGACCAAACTAACGCCGTTTTGCCACCACCAGCAATTGACGCCGGTTGGTCCGGTAAGGACCGGAAAAAAATGTTCAAACTGGTTAATGAAAAAAGAGAAGCAGGATACTTCAATGATGCTACCGACTGGGTTGATCCTAATGATTCTCGATACCCTAACAAGGATGGTGTCACAATACTTATCTAGAAAACTGGTGGTTTATGTAAAAAAACATGGGCGGGATCAGCCAATTAGTGGCATTTTCATGCTGAATTGATAGCGAGGTGAAATTGAAAAATCCCTCGCAGTGATTAATTTTCCTGATTTTGGTTGTACAAATTGTAGATATATTTAAAACAAAATTTAATTTCGATCGATTGGAATGAATTTTTGGTTCAGTGGTTGTTTTTTTTAATAGGAGAAGAACCATGGTTTTTGAGAAATCGTTATCGGAAAATCTACACCGATTAATTTTCGTCTTGACTCAAATTTCTGCAAAATCTAGTCTATAATTAAACAAACAAATTATTAGAAATAGTTTTTCCAATTTCGACCTCGAACGGAAAATATTGATATTTCAAGGTCACACAAAGAAATTTTCGAAAAAAAAGCACTCCAATTTTTTCGAAATCAGGCTCAAACGAAAGCCAGGGAAACAATAAAGTAAAAATTGACTCACGTCAAGCCGATGTTTTGAAATTTTGGTGCTCAATTTGAGCAGCTCAAATTAAAACAGACTTATCAAATATTATTTTGTACCTACCACCCCTTAAATATTTCTAACACCTAAAAGGCGCCAAACATGCCAAAACTGCTTCGTGATTTCGTAGCTGATCCAAATGACTCCCGATTTTATTCGCCTGATGTTATTGAACCAGACGGTTATGGAAACGATCGTTTGATGGATGGAGATTACGTTGATCCTTATTCACCAGGATTCCTCGGATGGCCTTTACCAGGAAAGGTTCACCCACAACCGAAAATCGAAAACAGTTAAATTTAGACTTGAAATTATTGAGTCAAATCTAGCGTTAATTCAAAGAAATCCGAAAAATATGGATCTCCACGCGGCTCCAGTCGGGAAGTCCGATTCAAATAATGCTGGGACTTTTCATGAATTTAATAATTTTTTTAACTAATTAATAAATATTACCTTGATTAAGGGGGTAGCAGCGATGTGGCAGACTGGCGTCAATTTAACTTACGAAAATAATTAGTTGGTTTATTTTTTTGTGCTTATTATCGTTAGCTGAACCAAAATAAATGTGTCTCAGCTCATTGAAATATTTTTTTTCTACTTTAGGAAAGATTTGAGTTCGAACTTTTATTTTTGAATTCGTAAAATTTTCAAAAAAATTCAAAACATTATTAAAATTTCACGCATTTTTCACCCAAAATTTTTTTTGTTTTTTTTTGTAATTTTTGAATAAAAACGAAAAAAATGGCCACTTCAACTTTTTTCATGCATGTTTACATATTTTCTGACTGCTGTTTGAAAAAATCATGAAATGTTTTTTNATAGTCTATAATGTATTAAAGAAAACATAAGGCTTTATACAAACCATTTTTCTTGCTGAATATTTTCCAAAAATTGCAATTTAAAATTTAAAACTTTTTCTTGAAAATTTTCAGTAGTAAATTAGAAATATTATATTTGTAATATATTGTAATATTATTAACCGTACAAAAATATCTCAGAAATCTGATTTGAAGCAAGGATTTTGTAAGATAAAGTGAGTTTCCGGCGTACTTTAATTATTTATTTTTGAATTGTGGTGATCCCATTTCGCAGCTTATGGTGGAAACGGATACGGTAATCAAGGCGGCTACGGTGATGGAAACGGCGGTTATGATGGCGGTTACAATGCCGGTGATGGTGGTTACAATGGCGGTAACGGTGGTTACGATGGCGGTAACGGTGGTTACAATGGCGGTAACGATGGCTATCAGACACAATCCAATAAATATAAGGGAAATAAAAAGAATAACCAAGGTTATCAGGGCTACAAATCAGAAACAGATGAAGCAGTTGAATCTGATGAAGCATAAAAAGTTTATATTAACATAAAGTAAAGATGGCTAAACATTTCTTACCTTTTCTGAACTAACAAAATAAATAACACAATTACTATTCTTTCGCATCTCATATAATATATAAGATTTATAAGTACACTACCTAATCCAACCAAAGTTACTCTGTATAGTAAGTAGGGCAGGCTTCCAAAAGGGATGGGGATAGAAGGGATAAACTGAGGAGGATAGGGATGGAAAATTCAGAGCCATAGAGGGATAGGGACGGAAAATTCTTTTGACAATATTCTACCTTCAAATATACCCCCACGTAATTCCGTCTGCATGCTAAAATTTTATTCGTATTCCCGGACCCGGGATAAAAGGGGATAATCTATCCCTTCATCCCTATCCCGTTTTGGGGGATAAAAACGGGATGGTAAATCGGCGGGGATGCATCCCTTTTGGAAGCCTGATGTAGGGTGTCCAGAACGTTTACATTTCAGCTTTTGGAAACGACTTATTCGATGAAGTTACTTATTGCTGAAAATGACCACTCATATTTAGAAAAAATTGGAGTATTTCTTCATTTTTTTTAATTATAATAAAAAAACTTTATGATCTCAAGTTTTTGAAAAAAAAATCAAATTTTTTGCTTGATTTCTCTCTAAACTTGTTTGGTCATTCCGACTCTGAATTTGAGAGCTATCTTAGAACTTAATTAGATGAGTGGTCTCAAAAAGCCATAATGTAAATTTTGCCGGAATTTTGACTCTCATGAGAACCAGCGGACTAAAAGGCCACTTTCGCACCTTTAAATTCGAGATCGTATCAACTGATACCAACATTACAACTATTAAATTCGATCGAAAAAAAACCCAATACGATCCGATCGTTTTATTATTTACGATCCGATCCTATAACTTTTTTACGATTCGATCCAGTTCTGTCGATCCCTGCCTGCAATAAGAATCAAGAAAACCTTTTGTTTGATGAAAAAAATCGTGGGCATATATGACCCAATGAGCGGCATTTTCAAGACAAATGGATAGCCAGGTGAAATTAAAAAACCTCGCAAAAAAGAGTTAGGCAGTACTGAGTGACAAAAATTTTCTAGAATATCGAAAGTTTATTATCTATTTAATTTTTGTCAAATTTAATTTTACAAAAATATTTTCGATGGATATGAATAATATGATGAGCGGTATGCCTAAGGGTATGATGGACGGAAATATAGATATCACAGATTAGGCTGTCACCAATAAGGTCAGGTCACCAGTCAGGCTACCGGTCAGGTCCTAGGTAGGTTTTCACATGGAAGAAGTAAAATCTACAGTGAACATCAAAAAAATTAATTCATGTCATTCCAGGTTGAAAAAACATAAAAATACGAAGTTTTGGGAAAATGTTTCATCATCTGGTGATGAAAATATGCAGGTTTAAAATTTATATTATTGATTTAAATTGTAGTTTTGATATCAAATATAAATTATTGTTAGTTTTCATAACAGTACTAGGAACTTTTTTGGAACGACGATTAGCTACAAATAAAAAAATTGCGTTTTTTGTTTTTCCCAAAATTTTAGTTTAAATTAGGGTTTTTGGAAATTTTGAACACTAAAAGTATTTCAGCTAATAGCACTAAAAAGTTAATTTTTATTTTCTCCGGTATTAAATTACCTACATTTTACGATGAGAATAATTTTAAATCACCTCTAGGTTGCGCACTTGTCCAAATTCCAATTTTAAACATAAAACCTTAAAATTCCCAAAAAATTCTTTATTTGTTTTTTGATGAATTTTTTCGTGCGCAGCCCTAATCATAGGTGACAGCCTATTACAGATGCACACGGGAATAAATTAGTTGTTGGAAACAATGGAAACGATGTTCAGATAACCAAAGCTGCTGATCCAGAAGTGCCCATTGGAAATAATGCGCCCGTTGGAAATCCTGAGCCAAATAGCTAGGGCGCGAACCGGGAGAAATTTTATTTTTTAGTTGATCCAACTGTTTCTATAAATACAGTAGATATCTTCTCTAAATTTTTTAATAAATTTTCAATTACACCACCTTCTCAAACGTCCTGACATGTCATGACACCTATGATCTGAAAATTTTTGTCAGGACGTTTGAGAAGGTGGTGTACATTATATGAATCTCCACCCGAATGCAGATGGTTAGCTCAATTTTAATAATGCAAGATGCGTGGAGATGATCGGCCGAGGTGAATTCTCGTTTCCGTGAGTATATCCTTTTCCCAACTGAACTCCATCTCAAAAACGGTTAATATCTCTATAGCGTGTGTTCCAATCCCACGGATGTTGTCGAAGTGATAGTCTTAGTGATTGCTTGAGTGATTTCAACAGATCAAATTTAGCGGTCCCAATATCAAGCATCCTTGCCTATAATCATACTCAAGACAATCAGTAAGACAACATTAGTGGGATTCGAACACGCGCTATAGAGATAGTAAACGTTTTTGAGATGGAGTTCCGTTGGGAAAAGGATATCGAAGATTATACTTACTGGGCCCGTAAAACTTTAACGTCGGAGATACGTCTAGTCGGAGATACATGTTTTGATTGGTCAGTATACAAGAGTCAATGTGTATTGACCAATGAAATCACACAATTATTTAGGTCTCTGACGTCAAAGTTCTATGTGACCAGTAAGTATAATCATCGATATAGGTTTCAGCCAACCAGTCGACTCCATCATTATCGCCAAATTTACCAATATTTGAATCGGGGTAAGGTTTCCGGTTCGCACCCTAAAAATATCTCATCAAATAATAATACGCAATCATCTTCCAAAAGAAAAGGATTGTTTTCAAAATAAAAGTAAACCACCTTGTCGAGATAGGTTTATGGCTGAACATACAGTATGCAACATACTCTAAGTTTTCCCCGATATTTTAACATGTGAAGATAGTAGATTATAACTGTATATGTCAGTTAAGTTTCCTAATTTGACATACTCTCGATGAAATATTAGCCAAACAGGGTTTCAAGGATATTATTCAGATAAGTCAGTTTGTAGATCTAGCCTTCATCTTGCGTAAAACATGTGTCAAAAGTTTTTTGCATGCATACACTCCCAGACACATAATCGAGACAAGGAGACCTATGCCAAAATGAAAATCTTGGTACAAACCAAAGGACTTGTACTATATTTAACGTGAGCACATGCAAATAAGAACAATGTGGATTTAGTTTATAAGGTTTATTTCTCTAAATCCGTAAAATGCGAATGGCGACTCGAACGCAAACATTCGTTTTCATCGCCGAAATTACGTTATAATTCGAGCTTTCGAAAACAATAAGTCATAAGTGACTAATAGGTTATCAATCTTCTCTCAGATTTTATTTTGAAATAAACTTAAATTTTAACATAACCTGTAGAATTAGTAGGTCTAACTCAAGGCAAGCCGTTTTGTCGATAAGTGCTTTATTTTTTCTAGAATATGTCACAACCACCGTTTTTTGGA
>SCLH01000239.1:24813-34814 GCA_004367855.1 Oikopleura vanhoeffeni | reverse complement strand
AAATAATTGACTGTATCTCGTGATCTTGATTGTAATGGCCGCGAAAAATATGAATTATTCAACAAACATTTTATTATAAAACTATTTTACCTGTCCTACGAGAAATGTGACATATGCAAATTGAAATTCGGCCAAAATTCCATTCAAAGTTAAATCTTGAATTAATTTTTGAATGAACCAGGTTGAATCCTGTGCATGCACACTCCTTTCTGTCGGTGTGCAATCGGCTGGCCACCACTCTTGACGTTCTACTTTTGTGAAACCAATTTTACTTTGAGAGCGAATTGTTAAAACTGGTAATCCTTCCTCGTCAGTTTCAGTACATCGATTATTTTCATCAACCTAAATTTGATATTTATTATAAGTTCATTTTAAAAAATGTATTTATTTGACGTTTCGGTTATTCCATAATGATAAAGTGAGAGAAATAAGGATTAAATTTAAAAGGAGAATTCTTTTGTGTCGAGCTAAATTAGCTGAAATAGCTACTTTTAAAGTATAGGCAATTTTGGCTGTCTACCCGTCTGGGTAAAAAGGAGGAGAAATCGAAAAGATTCACGCTGTATTTGTATGTCAGGCTGCAGAGCAGCAGTAAAAACAATCCATTACAGTCCATTTTGCTTTTTAAAGACAAAATCGCTAAAAAAACGAAACAAAATAACCGAAATTGAACGAAAGAAAAATTGTCCGACAAAAAACAAATTTCAAGAAACGGGCTCTAATGGATTGTTTGTACTGGTTCCCTAGAGCCTGCCATGAAAAAATTAAAAGAAATTGAGGGAAATTCTGGGAGATAGCTTTTTAGTGTTTTACGGGGAGACTTTGCGATAAAATTTGCGATACCACTTTCGCCAGTTTATCAGTGACACCCACACTCTTAACAAAAAGGTGAAACATGACCCTTATTTGTAGTTGTCTGGTAAATGAATCTACCCAATGTGTTTTAGCTTTTGGGGTGTTCCCCGAGGAGATTCACGCTTAACCAATCAGAGCGCGACTTGGTTAGTTAATTTAAGGGGCGTTTCAATCTCCCCGGGGAACACCCCAAAAGCTAAAACACATTGGGTAGATTAACTTGAAAACGGACTATTAACCAGGCAAAATTTCTGTATTTTTTATGAACTTATTCAAGTTAAATTATTTTCTCTCAGAACCTGAAGATTTTAATGTAAAATCGAAATATTTTGTAGCAATGCTATAGCAAATAAGTTATTTGAAATAACTTTTGCGGGATATAAATTTAGCGCCCAATTAGCGCGACAATTTATTAGGAATCGCCATCAAATCACCTTTAATATAAAATGTAATATGACACCAAACGGGTCATTTTTGTTATTTGACCCCTTGATGTCATATCATGAAATTTTACCCTTCAAATTTCTTCAAGGAATTCTAAAACATTTGGCCGAAAAAATATTTCTGAACCGTACAATAACTTGATACTATGAATTTTTTAAATTCTTGTTTCCGAGAAATTAAAAATAATAACCATGGATTCTATAGAATAGTCCGATAAGTTAAGTTTATTAAATTTACCTTTGCTTCATAATCAACTATTGAATCTAGGAATCCACATGGCGGCAATAACCTTGTTAAATCTGCTAACATAATATTATTAGATAGCCCACACCACTGTTTGTACGATTCATAAGGATAGGGAGCCAGATTTTTATCTAGATTTTTCAAATTTTCTTCATTTTTTATATTTTCGTTTGTGAGCGAATCTACTTTGTCGAAAGTTCCAGAGCTTTTGTTCCATCGCCGAACGAACACTTCTTTTTCGGCAAATGAATGAAGGAAACCACTTTGAGGACTCATGTCGCCACTTTTTATACTAAATAAAATATCTGATAATAGATTTTTTATCTTGAAACAGTTCTACAGCATGAGTTTTCTTGTTTACCGCGTTTTTTTTTATTCCGGTGGGTAGACAGCAAAACACCGAATACAAAAAACGCGGTATGTAAACAAACTTTTTTACCGCGAGAGTAAAAAAAACGCGGGCCGGGATTAAAAAAACGCGGTGGTTTGAAAATTTCCGAAATACGTCCAAAATTGGCTTTTTTGATGCCTGATGATCATACTTTTTTGGCAAACAACTTTCAGACAATTCGCCCCGAACTGTATACTAATATTTTTCAATTGAAATGTTCTGGAAATTTCTGATGAAAATATATTTTTTTAACTTTCAATGCCAAATAATTTTCCCATCCGTTTATAACAAAGGAGGAGAAAACTTTCTAGAATTCATTAATTTTAGAATCGTATTTTGAAAGACTTTTGTTTTGGACAATTATTTTCAATATACTTTAATGTTTTTGAACTACAGTCTATCCCATTTTCACTACGGTTGGAAAAACGTAACATCTTGACACCATTCTTCTGATTGGCTTAAAACTGACTTTATTGATTGTAGAAGTTACCTACACTCTTGGCTGACACATTCAAACGAGGGTGTCAGAATGTTACAAAATTGGACAGACATTCCTTATGAAAAAATTTTCCGGGAAAAAGTTTAAATAAATTTCGTCGAAATATTTGANCGTTTTTTGTATTCGGTGTTTTGCTGTCTACCCACCGGAATAAAAAAAACGCGGTAAACGAGAAAACTCAGGCTGTAGTTTACGGTCTTTTTTATTTAAGGTCCACCCAGTTGGATTTCGGCAAGAAAGCGATAAACGGTTTTTTAAAGGGCTAATCATTTCTCTCACTTCTGATGATTCTTTTTGCCGAACCGTTAAATAAATACCATTTTTAATGGAAAACAAAATAATAAATAATCGGTTTTTTGCTTGTGAAACCTGAAGAAAAAATAAACCAGGAAAATTGTGTTGGGCTCCCTAGGTTGATCACATGACCGGAAATAAGTCATGGAAGTTGCTCGAAATCACCTAAATAACCGGTTTGCGAATTACCGGTAAACCAGTCATCACCAGAAAAAAATTTCACCATTACAAATTTGGTAAAAATTCAGATGCAAAAAATCGCTCGTCGCTATCGAGTATGGTTCTCTCAGAATAGATACTCCTTAACCTTTGGAGGCACAGAGCCTTTTGAAATGCTCGAGCCGCGTTGAATCATCCAAAAATGGTGGAAAAAATTTTCGCAGACAGTTTTCTTTCAAATGCATTATACAAATCGGTTATTCAGATGAAAAAGTATATTTGAAATAAGCCTGTTTATAGGAAAGTTTTTTGAGTCTATTTGCAAAAAAAATTACATTTTAGGAAGTTCTGGGTCGAACATATTTTTTTATAAGTGAAATTTCAAAAAATCTTATTTCAATATTGTTATGGAAAAAATAATATGTTATGAATAAATATTCAATTTGTGAAAATCATGCCAGATTGGTCGTCTTATACCATATTTGCCTTACTATTGTAATAATCATCAAATAATTTCATTTAATCGAGAAAACATTCAATTTTTATCTAAAAAACGTGATTTTTTCGAACTTATTTAAACTTCTTTTGATTCGCATATAGTCGATAAAAAATGAAAAATTTTATGATTTTTCAAACAGCGGTAAGAAAAAATCCATGAAAAAAGTTAAAGTGGCTATTTTTTTGGTTTTTACCCACAGATTTCAGTTAGTGAAACAAAAAAAATTTGAATGATTTATTTGTCATAACCCCGTTTTTAACTCCAAAATAAAAGTTCGAAATTGTCTAGAACAAAATTACGTAATGGTAGGAAAGAATAAAAGCCAATCAACGACGAGAAAATACTTTGTTTGATTTTCGATCAACCCTCAAAAAAGTGAGTAAATGAAGGGCGCTCGCCATTGGTTATTACCACGAACCAATAAAGTTTATTCGTATAATCAAGGATTCTTGTCGATATTGCTTCAATTTTCGCAAGAAAAAACATTACATACTGTATACCCAATCAGACAAAAGTGGAATAGACCCCTGCGCGGGCATTGAGACAAAGATATATCGATTACGCGACTTCCTGGTCGTTATTTGCTAGATTTTTCGCCAAAACTTTTAAATAATTCGGCTTTTGAAAACAACTCATCCGATCACATTCTTAGATAGCTCAGACTGAGCTCAAATATCTTGTGAATAATAAAATACACAAATTGGTCCAAATCCGACCATTGCTTCCAATTTTTTACGAAAAACTAATAAATAAAAAATTTCAGAAATCTCAGAAAAAAAAGATAAAATAAATTGGTCCGATAGACCAATTTTTTTATGTTATTATTAACAAGATATTTGTGCTCTGTTTGAGCTATCTAAGAATGTAATCGGATGAGTTCTAGTCGAAAGCCGAATTATTTAAAAATTTTGGCCAAAAATCTAGCAAATAACGACCAGGAAGTCGCGTAATCGATATTTCATGGAGCCTACCATTAGGTACTTTCGTAGCAACACGTTGTTTAATTAACCTTGTTTTTCAAATGTTTTTTCTAGAATTGAACATGAAATTTGAATTGGTTATACGAAAATTTTACTCTTCAAATTGATGATGAAGAAAAGATAGAAGGTTGATCTCGTATTCCTTTTCTGTAAACAGCGCTCAAAGTAGAGCCTTCTGAAAGGCATTGGTGAGTCCGCGGGACTTTTTTTCTATGCTTTCAAGGGCTAAGTGGGTGGAGCTAAACAAATAACCTAAATTAAGCCTTAAATAAAGTTTCTTAATTAATCAAACGATTTTGGCTATAACGGTATATTTTTCATAGTCTTTAACTTGAGTCGAAATTGACCGTAATTTAGGATTAATAAGTCAAAAATTACCAGAAAATGTTTTTAGGAGTTTAATTTTAGGATTTTTTTGTCTATCTTCCAAATCTATCTATCGGAAACTTTGTCAAAAAGAGACGTCGAGAAAAAATTAAAAGGTTATGAAATAAAAGTGGTTTGAAAATTTCCGAAATACGTCCAAAATTGGCTTTTTTGATGCCTGATGATCACATTTTTTTGGCAAACAACTTTCAGACAATTCGCCCCCAACTGTATACTAATATTTTTTAATTGAAATGTTCTGGAAATTTCTGATGAAAATATATTTTTTTAACTTTCAATGCCAAATAATTTTCCCATCCGTTCCCATAACAAAGGAGGAGAAAACTTTCTAGAATTCATTAATTTTAGAATCGTATTTTGAAAGACTTTTGTTTTGGACAATTATTTTCAATATACTTTAATGTTTTTGAACTACAGTCTATCCCATTTTCACTACGGTTGGAAAAACGTAACATCTTGACACCATTCTTCTGATTGGCTTAAAACTGACTTTATTGATTGTAGAAGTTACCTACACTCTTGGCTGACACATTAAAACGAGGGTGTCAGAATGTTACAAAATTGGACAGACATTCCTTATGAAAAAATTTTCCGGGAAAAAGTTTAAATAAATTNTTTTTTGGCAAACAACTTTCAGACAATTCGCCCCGAACTGTATACTAATATTTTTCAATTGAAATGTTCTGGAAATTTCTGATGAAAATATATTTTTTTAACTTTCAATGCCAAATAATTTTCCCATCCGTTTATAACAAAGGAGGAGAAAACTTTCTAGAATTCATTAATTTTAGAATCGTATTTTGAAAGACTTTTGTTTTGGACAATTATTTTCAATATACTTTAATGTTTTTGAACTACAGTCTATCCCATTTTCACTACGGTTGGAAAAACGTAACATCTTGACACCATTCTTCTGATTGGCTTAAAACTGACTTTATTGATTGTAGAAGTTACCTACACTCTTGGCTGACACATTAAAACGAGGGTGTCAGAATGTTACAAAATTGGACAGACATTCCTTATGAAAAAAATTTCCGGGAAAAAGTTCAAATAAATTTCGTCGAAATATTTGAAGCATTCAGCGACGGATCCGCAAACCGATAAATTTCCGGTTTTTCATCTGAAAATGAGCTATTTTGAAAAAATGTTACTTAATTTTGGACCAGGGGAATTTTGTTGAAAAAAGTTCATGTTTCCAGAGACGGTCCCTGTAAAACAGAGTATATTTTTTCTAATTTATATCGTATTGAAAAATTCAATTTTATTATTAATATTGTTTGGTTTTCTAAAAAACCTTCGATAATAAGAAAAAATTCTAGAATTATAATTTATTTGAGACTAAAAATTTTCGGAATACACGGTCACAATACCTGTTTTCGGAAATTATTAGGGAATCGTAATTTTTTTGAAATTTCAGTTAAGATGGCCAAATCCGTTTGACAGTCAAACTTTGACTGACGGAAATATATTTTGAGCTAAATTTTTATTGAATTTTACCTTCCAATAAACAGCTGTATAATAATTATACTATAATTTGAGTAAAAAGTAATTCGTGAAAAAACGAATTTTTTTTAAATGAAAAGAATATTTTTTTAAGAGGTTTAATTTTATAGCGGTTATTATGATTATAGGCTAAGGTTGGCCCGACAAAATTCGACTTACTCAGATTCAATTGATTTTCGGAGCACTTTTAGGTTTTGTGACGAATATGACTTCAGTCAGGTAACCGGAGATCTATTATATAAGCATTTTCGGTATACATTTTGAGAAAAAAAATCGACTCTCGTTTTTTTTCTTCTGGGAAATTCCCAGTGGGAATTCATCAAAATTATAGTTCAAGCAGTTAATGTGTAGATAATCGTGATATAAGAACGAACAAATGTAAAAATTAAGCTTTCCGGCTGATTTGAAGAAAAAAAAATTGAGCCCACCGAGATTCGAACCTACCAAAAAATGACTTTCCGGTTTATATCCGGTGAACCGGATGTCAAATCAACTTGATAAAATTTCTCCATTGAGCCTTTTTAGTTGGCAGTTGAATGCAAAAACCCGTTTCTCGATATCAGCTATGGTTTTCCCGTACTCATCATGAGAAGGGGTGGTTGCACTAAAAAAAACTACCTGAGTAAATTTTTTGCCGAAAATTATTCCCCGTTTTCCAAAAATCAGCAGTTTTCGAAAAAACATTTGGCTAGAAATTACTCTTTAATTTATTTCGAAAATTCCAAGGCAAAAGATAGACAATTTCAAAAACGGTTTTGTGTTTTGAACCCTTTCCTGGTGATTTTGAAAATTATTTCGCATAAATCATTTATATTCATTATTTCCTAAAACATATCAAAAAATGTTTTTTCGGGCCCACCTTATTATAGGCGCTATATTATTTCTACAGGATGAGTCTTTTCGATTTCTCCTCTTTTTTCACCCAGACGGCCAACATCCTAAGCAAAGTATAGGCAATTTTGGCTGTCTACCCGTCTGGGTAAAAAAGAGGAGAAATCGAAAAGACTCACGCTGTATTTTTACTATCTACTAATTTCTCTAAATTATATTAAAATTCTCGATTTGATTATTAATGATAATATTGCTATGTTTTGTACAAAATGTTTTTTTTTAATTACCTGTAGTGAATATAGTGTATCCCAGGTGGTATTAGTTTCAGACCCTTGAACTGTGTATCAGTATTCCAGCTTTTCCAGTCAATTCCAAATTCACTCCCAAGCGGAACATCAAGCAGAACACAAAATGCTCCATGCTCAAAAAGCTGTTTTGCAATTTCTGGATTCATTTCCCCAAAATCTCTATTTTGACATTTTTAAAATTTTTGCAAAAATTATTTTTTCTCGAAAATTGTTATTTTTCGGGAGTATCAAGTTTGTTGTTTTCGGAAAGAAGAGTAACCGACCAACACGTGAAGAGACCTTACGCCTACGCCCGCTTGATCCACCTACGCATTAATTTGCTCTTTTCGATAAGGATAAATTATTCCGCGACAATAATTTTGAATCACAAAATCGAAAACTAGAAAATTTTAAATGTTTGAGATAATTATTTTGTTTTTTAAATTTAGTCCTTCAAATTTTGATACGCCTAGAAGGCGTCGCCTACTTATATAAATCTAGTAAATTTAGGTTTAATTTCATTCTAATAATATCCGGTTTATTTCAAGTTTTATGAGGAAATGACATTTATATCTTGCTAAAAGTAAATTATCTAAATTATGAATTAGAGACATCAAAATTTGACACATTAAATGTACATGAGAAAAGGTTTGTGTCGTGAAAAATCATTAAAACCGCACCAAATTGATTAGGGATACTTTAAAATGAACCCCATTCAAAGTTTGAATTTTAAACCAGCAAAAAAATCGAAATTTTATTTTTCAAGGGGGTGGTCGTCGCTAAATCGAGGTTTTCAATGGCCAAATTCCGAAACAGTATTGTTCGATCAAATATTACTTCCCTCTGATATATTTGAACAACAATCTTGCATCCTAAAAAAATACGAATATGACGGATGGCTCGTCTAATCAGAAACAAGCTTACAAAACTGACGGAATTATTTTTTAAAAATGTATCTCCTATCTGAGTTTTCGAGTCGGTGTCAAGTGTATTTATTTGGGTACGCTAAACACGCCCGTGCTTTCCGTACCCGAATTGGTCTGCATTAATTTTCTTTATTCAGGTCAATTTGGGTACGATAAGCACGGGCGTGCTTAGCGTACCGAAATTGGTCTGAATGAAAAATATGTTGGGAAAAACGCAACATCATGATTATGTGTCATTAGGGTGGTTGAGGAATTTCACCGACTGCACTGGAGCACAGTGATAGGCATAAGTAAGGTCGCATAAGTAATGCCGCATAAGTCAGTACCGGAAGACTTATCTGCAAAACGAAACCCCTCAGTACGGGTTATTTGCGTTAATGGTGCTAAACTTTCTCAAATAGAATGATTCCGACTATGAAAAAAATTTTGGCGCCTCCAAGTGGTTACAATTTGAGTATTAAAAAACAACCTTTCGAGCTTTGAAACGCGCTATAAAGGTTGATTTATTATTGATATTTGTTGTTGTTATTATACCGATCGCGTTTCAAAAACTCAAAGAATCCGTACCGAGGGGTTTAGTTTGGCAGATAAGTCTCCCGGTACGGACCCTACTTATGTGGCATAAGTTATGCCTATCACTGTGCTCCAGTGCAGTCGGTGAAATTCCTCAACCACCCTAATGACGCATAATCATGACGTTGCGTTTTTCACACCATATTTTTTATTCAGACCAATTTAGGTACGCTAAGCACGCCCGTGCTTTCCTTACCCAAATTGACCTAAATAAAAAAAAATAATGCAGACCAATTTGGGTACGGAAAGCACGGGCGTGCTTTCCGTACTCATCTAAGCGAAGTATAGTGAGGACAAAAAGAGTCGATTGGCCAATTTGGGTACGGAAAGCACGACCCCGAGTTTTCATGGTATAACAATTATTTATTACTTTAAAGTAATTACTTTAAGTAACCGAACAGAACGTGGGCAGCTTATCTAGGAGCGTTTTTAAAGGGGTGCCATAAACCCAGCAGACTGGAGTCGTTATAACTTACGAAAATAATAAGTCAGTATATTTTTTATGCTTATAGTTAGCTGAACCGATATAAATATGTTTCAGCTTGATAAAATTATTTTTATTCATTTTAGGAAAGATTTGAGTTCGAGTTTTCATTTTCGAAATCGTAAAAATTTCAAAAAATTCAAACTATTATGAAAATTTTCCGCATTTTTTGTCCAAAATTTTTTTTGTTTTGTCTATTTAAATCTGTGGGTAAAACCGAGAAAATACCCACTTTAACTTTTTTCAAAAACGCCTCATTATTTTATGTACATATTTTCTGACAGCCGTTTGAAAGATCATAAAATCTTTATTTTTCATCTTTTGCCGAATTTTTTGGAAATATTATGAAAATTTTTCGCAAATCATGTCCAAAATTTTTAATTTGTGGTTTTTCGAATTCCTTATAAAAAATAAGGTGGAATCATTCATTTAATTTTTTTGTATCTATTAAATCTTCGTATGTCAACTAATGAGTTGGTCGCGCGATTATCATTTCTAAACTATGGATGCATTTTTTTACACTCGGCTGTACACTCGATAAGTGCCATTCGGCACTAAATTTTTTAAAATTGTATGGTGGTGAAAAATTCCCAATACAATTGCGGGTGTTATAGGCGTCATTTTTTGTGATAGTCAGAACATTTTT
>SCLH01000239.1:9499-23033 GCA_004367855.1 Oikopleura vanhoeffeni | reverse complement strand
ACTACAATATACAATTGGAAAAATAAACGTTCACTCAATTCTCAGAAAAGATATTTGAGTTTTAAAAAGGGCTTATTTTTCCCCAGCAAATTGCTGAAAGCACCCACAATCCCCTTTAGGAATTGTTAGATTTGGCCTCAGAGTCATCAAAGTATTTTAACCCTTTTTAGAGTTCTCAATCAGAATGTAATTTCTCCCTGGGTTTGAAAGTTACACATTCGAAACCGACATGAATGTGTAGCTGAAGAGTCCGTGCAGATCACTACGAAGAGGTTTGTCCATTTTTTTTCTGGTTTCTCCAGAAATCGAGAAATTTCAACTTATTTCATACAATATATTTTTGGAGCTATCAAAAATTCCTGCCTTACCAATGGTAAGTTACGAGGGCACGTTAATCCGCCAAAAAAATTNAATTAATTTTGAATCGGAATTCATTCGGCATTTGAAAATGACTTATCCGATTTGGTTTTTAGATAGCTCAAACTCAGCACAAATATCTAGTAAATAAAAAAATTGGTCCGAATTGCATTATTTCTCAATTTTTTTCTGAGATAACTGAAATTATTGAATTATAATTAAATAATTTCAATTATCTCTGAAAAAATATGAAAAATAATTTGATTCTAACCAATTATTTTTAATTTTTTTATTAACTAGATATTTGTGCTCAGTTTGAGCTATCTAGAAACTAAATCAAATGAGTCATTTTAAAATGCCGAATGAATTCCGATTCAAAAAATTTTTTTCGGCGGATAATTTTTTGGCGGATTTACGTGCCCTCTAAGTTACCATATGTAAAAATAAAACGTCTATCTAAAGGACAATAAATAATCTTTAAAAACTTCATTATTTAATCTTGAAAATTTTATTATTAAAACAAAAAGATTAAGCGCATAAAATTCTTACAAATGTTGGTAAAGAATTTGTGTCACTTTGCGTTCATATTTTTTGATCACAGATACCCTTTTACCAACGAAACTTCATCTCAAAAAAGTTTACTATCACTATAGCGCGTATTCGCATCCTACTAATGTTGTCTTAGTAATGGTCTTGAGTATGATTATAGGCAAGGGTGCTTGATATTGGGACCGCTAAATTTGATCGGTGTGTCACTCAAGCTATCACTTTATTCTTAAGACAATCACTTAGACAACATTAGTCGCTAATGATTAGTGGGATTCGAACTTGCGCTATAATGATAGTAAACGTTTTTTAGATGGAGTTCCGTTGGTTAAAGGATACCGCGCGCGCTTTCTCATTACGAAAAATAAAGTGTTAATTACATAACAAATAATAAAAAGCCTAATTTCCTTCAATTAAGGAGATGCACGTTTTGAAATATACTTTTGCTGATCATTTTTTCACACAGAATTCATTTTTGCTATTTATATCATATTTTTATGAATATTTCTGAAATACGCAAATTTTTGGTGAAACACCAAAAATAGCCTTTAACGTCGAAATATCACCCAGAATTGATATTTTGTTTGTTAAATTTAAGCAATCAAGTTTTTTTTAACTCAGCCTGGCTGAATATATCACTTGAAACGACCGCTGCAGTTGTTGAAACAACTTTCTAAGAAATTATAGTGTAACTATTAGTGTTCAATACCGCAAATATCGCACTTTAAAGACAAAATTTAGTTTCAAAATTTTGCTTCCATAAGCTTTTTTAATAACATTTCTCGTGGCTGAGCACTAATTTCATCAAATTTTAATAAACCGTCATCTTTTTCGCACTTTACGACTCTAAATCAATAATTTAAATACTGTTATGATTTGTTCATTTACAATGTTTCCAATTAACTTTGAGAATAAGTGACTTTTGTGACTATTTCTAGTCATTTAACCAGATTTAAAAAAGTAGAGATTAGAAAAATTTTAGAAAAAAATAGTGGACTGTCCACTGTGGACATTTAACAAAGTAGACATTTAACGTGCGACCCGATAATATAAGGTAGGAGCGACAAAAATCGACCAACTCAGATTTATTTTCGGAGCACTTCCAGTTGCATTGCTAAAATAGACCAAGAAAAAATTTTGAAAAAAATGTCCCGTTTTTCAAAAATCAGCATTTTTCGAAAAAATTTGCCTATCATTTGGCGGTCAAATTTTGGCCTGAAATTATTCTTGAATTTATTTTGAAAATTGCAAGCCAAATGATAGGCAATTTCAAGAACGGTTTTGCTTGTTTAAACACTATCCTATTAAAATTTTTAAATTTTTTTTGGTAGATCATTTTTATTCATGATGTCCTAGAACATCCTGAAACATAGTATATCCTTTTATCACACTTTGGTTAGAAAATGCTGTTGAGAGATATTTCCAAGCCAAATCATATTAGGAAAATCCCTTAACAGCATTTTTTTAACCAAAGTGTGATAAAGGGATATATAAAAAAAGTTTTGTGGGGCCAACCTTACGTTGATATGACTGCAAACAAACGTTTTTATGCATATGATAACTGCAATTTGTCGTGACAGTCGTGGACCAGACTCGTGGTTCGAACCAATCATGCACACAAAAACCTGCTCGAGAGCGCGGAACGAGGCAACTGATCCGGCTTTTTTTGCCCGAGACTTTTGTCTCACAAAAACGTCCCTCTGGAGAGAGGTGTGATAGCACTGCAACTCAATACAAGGCCAGTACTTTTCAATGAGCATTATAGAATATACTTGACATGGATTACCGGACCTCAGAGTACAAATCCTAAATATTTGAATGATACAAACAACGCAAGATATTAGCACCCAATCAAAACCCTTGATTGCGGAATAGGCCGATTTCATTGGTCAGGTTGAGAAAGGATCAAATGCTCAGATTTCGCATTTTTCAAATATTTAGGATTTTTACTCTGAGGTCCGGTAATCCATATAGAATATCCCTTTATCACACTTTGCTTAGAATGCGTAGCCACGTCGATTTTTCTACATGTATGTTATTCTTCTATAAATTCTCCTATATATTCGATATATGGCTATATTATGGCTACGAATTCTAAGTAATATAGAATATACTTGATTTACACGTAATGTTAGAAAAATTTTCGTATTATCTTTTGAGATCTTGAATTAGAAATACGGAAAATTAACAAGAAATGAATTTCACATGAAGGATGTACTATTTGAAGGTGATTTCAGGAAATATTTAAAATTAAAAATCATCGAAAATTTTTGAATTATAATAATATCTTAAATCCCGGAAGAGGAGACTATTTTAGTAAATCAAGCTAAAATTTTGGCTTGATTTACTAAATAGTCTCCTCTTCCGGGATTTAAGATATGGCCGGCAGTAAAAGGTCAAAAATTTGGAAATTTAAATTTTTTATTCATCTTTTTCCGATATTGATATTGTTTTAATTTATTTCAGAGTTCATGGTACTTTTATTTATTTCTAAAATTCATCGTATAACAGGGGGGGGTCAATATCGCCGAAAGTTTTTTGGCATTGATTTTTTGGCATTGATTTCGTAAATTTATGATATTTTTATTTATTTTGGAAATTGATATTTTTTCTATTTATTTCCAAAATCAAAAGTTTGGACTTAGTAGTTAACTATATATTTATAGGGTTTGATGAGAAGTTTGTCTAGCAAAATTGTGTTGATAGTTGTAATAAGGCTTGGGTGCAAAAAACACAAATATTTGAAAAGCTTGAGAATAAAAGTTGGAGTTTGTAATCTTTTGAACCCTGTTAAGTTTCCAGTTTTATCTTGCCATTTCAAATGATTTTGGATTTCTAATAGATTGCATGCCAAGTCTGAATACCGATCTTCCTCAAAAGTTCATTGTGCCTTTCAACAAGTAATTACCAGAAGTTATAAACCTTTAGATTATAAGGCTTAGAGAGTATAATCGCAAATTTCCTGGAAGTTTCAATGCCTATTTTAAGGCTCAATTTCAGCAGTTCTACTGTGATAACTACACATCCGATTATTTTCTTGGTTCATTTTTTAATCAAAAAGTCCAACATTTTTAAAAAATTAAATAGATTTCCTAAATATTAGGATTTATTGTTCGAAATCATGGTGTTGTTTTGTTCATCTTTTCAACTAAATTGACGGTAATTTACCGAAAGTTCTAATTAGAGCGCTTTCTTTCTCACAAATAGAGATTTCGCCAAAATAGAGATAACTGATTGATTTAAAAATGAATCTTAAGTACAGCAATGTATAGCAAAAAAACTTCGTTCATATTTATACAACCATGTATATCGAAAATAATGCCTAATAGGCATTGCCTATGCGTGTAATTTTATCATGTCGTCACAAAAAGAGAAAATGATCAATGAAATCACAAGATTCTCGCCAATCGTGTGATGGGATTGGACTATGTCTTGTCTTGTGACGTCATGATCAAATTCAACGCATAGACATCATTTTCGATATAACCAGAAGACTTTCCTAAAAATTTACTTCCACAAATTTTTTTTATAGTCGAGCAGTTTCTGGAAATTGTTGTTTTTGATAAAATCGAAGAGATATCGGCAAAAAAATTAAGATGTAATTACTTTTGTAACGGTTGGCAATAGAAATTTTTGATAAATATTTATAAATTATTTTCGCTAAACTGTATGCAGAACTTTATAAAAGTCTGTATTTTTATGTATCAATTTTTGAAAGTCCAAAAGATTTTGGGCCTATGAATACGCTTGAAGCTTCCGAGAGTTAACAGTATATTGATTTTAATTTTCAGTTTTGAATCCCAATCTTTTATAAATGCGCCAGAATGCAACTATGTGAATAATCGTATATATCTGATCAAAACAAGTCGCAATCATTATGCTCGGCGTGACATTTTCAGAAAATATTATCTAGCTCAAAATGAAACTTATAAATTTATTATTGGTACTGGAAAAATTGATGAAACTCTCGACGAAGAAATTCAGAAAAATAAAGATTTTGTAGTTGGAAATTTTACCGATTTATACGACAACCTGAGGCTTAAAACTTATTTCGGATATAAATTTGTAAAAGGTAATAAACACTTTCATTATTTAAACCATTTTCTGATTTTGGGATGAAATTCAGGCAAAAACGCAGCCTACAAAGTTGTCCCTGTCGTCTTGGCAACCAAAGTTTGTTTTAAAAACTTATGTTTCAGTCTAATTGTATGAAAAATTGTAAAAATAGATCTTTTTTCCTGATGGCCCCAAAGTTTAATTAGTTTAATTAGTTTCAATTTTCTCGCATTTGAAGCGACATTTTCAAAAAAACTGAAGCCTACAGATTTTACGGCATTGTCTGGCGGCGACGAAACTAGAATATAAATAAAATTATACATTTACATGTTATTATACATGTATATTTGTTTATTTCAGCAACTAACACACTCTGCTTAAGGGGGTACTGATCGTTCACAGAATTCCTGAAAATTATTCTGGTACCGTGGATAGTACTAAAATAAGGCCAAAAATGACCATGGAAATATTATTTTTATTTCTGATCACAAATTAGGCCAGGCGGCGAGTTCAAAGTCGGGAAAGGCAAATCACTTCTTTCGTCTTTTCGTACTTATCCAGCTAGGAGCTGTCCGATTTGGAATTTTCAAATTTAACTTAGTTCGGAAGATAAAAAAATAATCTCGCGAACTAAAATAAAAATTGAAAATTTTCATTGACCGGATTATTGTATGAAACATGGTCATTTTTTCTATCATTCAAAATAATGGATCATCCGTGTGGGTACTGAGAAACATTGCATTTGCTTTGGTAAAAATCTTGAATAATAGTAAATATATCATGTTTGTGCCACCATGTTTGTGCTGTTTCACTGTTTTGATGATTTATCACACATTACAATGTTTGTTCATAAATTTTTTAAATATGTTTGTGCTATAGAATTTTAAGCCGGATCTCATAGGCATGTTTTAAGACTGTGATAAGAACCGTAATTAACGAGTTTATCCAAAACAAGATATTTTCATCAAAAAACAGCGCCACCAAGTGGTCGGAGTGCAAATTTTTTTGCGTCATTGTTTTCTACGGCCCAGAAAGTGATAAAATCGTGATTTTCAGTCAAATCCGACATGTCAATCAATTTTTACAGTTTTTAGCACCATGAATTTTGGTACTCCACCACCGATTTGGAATAGGCCTCATAAAATTTTTAATTTTAAATTTCACCAGAATTGTTCACCGCATTTTTTGGTGATATTCAAAGATTCTCAAGTGCTCCGTAACACATTTGTTTTTTTTAAGTCTAAATTTTCGATTTTTGACCGCCCGAAACAGCGCCACCGAGTGATGGCAGCAAAAAAATTTCTAAGCCGAAAGCTTTCAGCGCAAAAACTTCGTTATATACCATCTTGATGCAGACTCAACACCTTGCTATCGGGTACCTCTAATTTTTTGCTCGGGAGGCCTAAATATATGCTAAAATAATATTATTTCGAGTCTTTATACGCTGGGACAGAAACAATATCTCTGAGTTCACTTAGCTGATCTGTTTCAGTAATTTTTTTTTATCTCTGTTCCCCCGCAGAATATTTCAAATTAGAAAATATCGGAAATTTTTGTGTATCAAATTTTTTTTCGAATTTTACCAGTGGTTAATGTAGATAGAGAGCTAAAAAATCCTACTCGAATAAGCTAGACATTTGTGTACTGCTTGGTAGTTTTCGCTGCAAATTTTAGCTCCTTGGCGCCTTTAAAAAAATGACATTTTCTAAAAAAAGATATACATTTTTGAGAAAATTGTGACATTTTCAAAATTTTTCTTGGCTCTGGGACGAAATTGAGGTAAAAATTTCAAAAAAAAGCCAAGAAGCTTTTCTCATTGCCTTTAAGTTTATTAAACGTTTGTTTCACACTTATGGTAATATCCCTTTATCACTTTTTGGTTAGAATGCGTAGCCACTACTCCTTTTAACGTGTGATTTTAACGTTGTGGCTACGCATTCTAACCAAAAAGTGATAAAGGGATATACAATAAAAATGAAACACAGGTTTTAAATACAATTTGTATAAACGGTCTGGAAATCGACCTTTTTATCCAAAGATTCCCTCAATCAAGGTTTTTTTTTTATTTTATGCAATTTTTTTGCATGTCAAATAAAGTTTCGAAAATATACTCTACGTCCCGATATACTCTCTAGCTACCACACCGGGCGCTACAGGGTGGTTAGGCAGAGCTGCAAATGATTAAGAGGCCAGTACTTTGTATTATACAATATGCGATATACAGTATATTATACTCCACGTTTAAAAATATATTATAAGATAAATAATAATTAGATAAATAATTGAATAAATTGGTAAAAGTTTTTTATTTTGGAATTATTATGAAAGTAAAAGTTAACATAAGGAAGTTCTATCAAAAGATGATCTTCAGGAATTTGAAAGTCGGTAGACAATTCGGGTGAATATGTCTGAAAGACATTGACAGTACCAAATTTCATAAATATATAATACGATAAAATATACACCTGTTGTTAACCACTATCCCTTTTTCGGTTTGCTCGACACGAAACTCGCGCCGCAGATGTTTGTGAAATCGACTTCACAGCCAACGGAATGTCTGTGTTTGGAGAGATGTCTACGATTACTCGCCAATTTTGATATCAAACAGTTTTGGGTTTCGCGATCCACAAAATACAAATTTTCTGTCTTGCCATCTTTTCGAGTTTGAACTCTTGTGGTTATTACATTTGTATCCAAAAGCTGCATTTTTGATCTTGCTTTGCAATATATCTTTGCATTTGAACGAGCAAGAAGTTTGGAAAACTCGCCTCCAAGCATAATTCATAGAAAAAATTCCAATTTAATGTGGAAAACTAAAGTTCCTTTACGTTGTCCTCGTGAGATATTGAACAAAAAGGGCAGCTCATCAGTGCGCGCTATTAAGTTTTTGTTTTCTGGAGTAAAGTCAAACATTTTATAATTTGTTTTAGAACAATTATTTGAAGCATTTAATCAATCTACATTTATTTTATTTTAAATTTTTTAATATATTTTTTAAATCTTACGTGTGAATAAAGTATACAGTATAATGTATATTGAGAACTACCTATTGAGAACTACTAGCCTCGTGTTGAATCGCAGTCCTACCACACCTATCACGCCTCTCCCTCGGTGTGGTAGATATATAGGGTTGAGATGGACGTGCGAAGTTAGAACTCTACCAAATTATCTCCAAAAAATTGTCATTTAATGAACTAGTTGATTTATTCTGACTGTTGACTTTTCTCGTAAATGCGTCATACCGTAGTTCTGCTGAATCACCAAAACATGAAATATCCTATAGCAATACCTGTGATAATCTGAGTCCTATAATGGTAATCACTGTTACCACAAAGTCGATAATTGCGCATCTTTTGTATGGCTCAATCTATGGATATTTGAATAATTTTGATTTTTTTGTGACCTCCATTTTCGGTGCTACACCACGCTGAACCCAAAAAAATTACTCACGATTAAAAAAATGAATGAATTTAAAAATTTATGTCAGATTTTTTAGTGCCGAAAACAACGTTTAGACCTAAATTTTCAGAACTGTTGGCGCGAAAGGTTTCGCGTCATAATTAGGGTGGCCACGGACTCACGAAAAATCGATTCTAACGTTCGTGCAAGCTGCTGTGAAGCTGATTTTTAAGAATTTACTCAGTAAGGTACCGTCTAAAAATTCAAAATTCTTTTGGAAATTAACTCTTAACTGTTTTAGAGGTTACCTTAGGCCATACCAAAAAAATTGTCTGATTAGCTCGAATTTAATCTCAAAAGTTGGAAAATTAAATTTTAAGGTTTTTGATTAAGGTTTATGATATATTTACCTAAGGTAACCTCTAAAACAGTTAACCCTTGTGAGCACAGAGCCACAATTGTGGCTCAAACATACCTTGAATCATCCAAAACAGGCAAAAAACGGGATCGTAGAATCTTTTCTTTCAAACACATTATATAAAATTTCAATAAGGTTCCAAAAAATAATTGAATTTTTCTTCGAATGTTTGGTTCCAGTATTGATTTATTAGGATTTTTCGCCTGTGTTTCACTTCCGGAAAAATTATTTTGGAACTAAACATAAAATACAAATGAGAGATTAGCCAGTTTTTAGGAAAGTGTTTTGTGCATGCATAACAGTTTAAATAAAAATTTATTGATATCTAGGAGCAGTTATTTTTTTTCGGAAGTGAAATTTCTAAATTTTCAACTTCAAGTATCCCATGAAAAAATTAAATAATTATAAAAGTGAATTTAAGCAATCAAAAATTGTCCACAGTTGTACTTCATTACCATATTTACTTGAAATTAATTAAAAAATTGTACTAATCTGCTTTACTAGGGAAAAATAAACATTTTTAATAAAAATCATGATTTTTCCATCAAATTTTTTGACTTATTTATAAATTACTTTTGATTTATGAGACATAAATCAAAGCGGACAAAACTGTGACGTATGCCAGATACTTGTGCATCTATTCCAACAAAAATGCAACTTGTGAAGACAACTGTGACCGTGTATTACGTGATATGGTATACCTTGTTTGTCTCACTATATTTTTTGGAACAAAAAATTAAAATTCTTGAATATAAAATGTCGGATGCAAAATTATCACCTTCAACTTCCTTATGCAGAAAAAATTGAAATTCCAACTGCCTCAAGCTTTCTGTAAACAACGTTCAAAGTAGAGCCACAATTGTGGCTCTGGTGCCTTGGCGGAACTTTTTTTTGTATATGCTCACAAGGGTTAAGAGTTCATTTCCAAAAGAATTTTATATTTTGACTTTTTAGACGGTGCCTTACTGAGTATAATCTGAAAAAATAAATTTCAAAGCATCTTGCACGAACGTTTAAATTGATAAAAACCGTTTATACGCGAGGGAGTTAAAATTTTCAAAATCTAAAACAAAATTATTTGTATTAACAAAAAAATGACACATAAACCTAAGTTTCCAGGAAGTTATGCCAAAAAAAGTTAGAGTCCGTGGCCATCCTAATCATTATCAACATATTCTAGTCAGTTATATGAGCAGTCGGCGTAGTGGTTAGCGCGATGAAATCATGATCTCGTTACTTGGGTTCGACTCCCGGCCTTCTCAAACATTTTTCTATTGTATACCCCCAACAAAACCATACGAGATTGGTATTTGCTACCACATTTTTTGTTCGGACTGCCTACATATCCTGTACCGAATACAGTGAATCAAAATTGCCGCGATAGGAATACAAACCAAATGTGTGTAGTATTCAGTGTATTGGTCAGCTATATTAGGGGGTGGTGAGGTCCTGTATTCGGTACAGGATATAGATTAAACCAGTTGATCTAATTTTAATGATTTTTTAGACTCTTTAAAAATGCTCATAATATGCTTAGGTTGAGATATTTGGACTCAAAAGACATCTGTTCTGCTCCTTAGATAAATTTAAAATTTTTGAATTCAAGTTCTACAGGGTTGACCTCTTTTTCTGAAAAAGCTGTATGTGTGCTTTAACTACTCACTCATCGTAAAAAATGACAGTTATATTTAGATTATTGTGATGAAAAGATAAAATTCATTATAATTCATGATGATGACTCAACTTGTCATTTACCTAAAATAAAGCAAATCATTGACAAAAATGGCGAAGGCGTTTTTTGCCTTGTAAAGCAGTACAACTTTGCAAGAGCCCACAGATTTGGAAAATATCAGCTATCATATTCACAATGGCCAGCGGGGTATTATTTTCCAAATTTTTGCACTGGACCTGCAACCATGCTATCAAGGACAGGGATCACCACTAGGCTTTCCGAGATCATTTTAATAATCACAAAATGTCAGATTATATACAGTGGGTGAACCCTTATTCGTACGATGTACCCTTATCCGTACGATTTTTTGGAAAGTTGACGGAACACCCTTATCGGTACGCCCTTATCCGTACGGTAAAAATTAGTGGATAATTTTTCAGCTTTCTACAGTATAATTTTCTAGATTATTTAAATTTTTTTCAAAAATAGCTAGAGGCTCAATTTGAAAACAAAATCTTCGTAATTTACGAAATGTTCGTTTGAATAATATTTTATAATTCATAAACACAATCTAAATTTTTATAGATTGTTCAACAAAAACACATTTTCTGAAAAAAAATTACTAATTTTTTTTTGAAATTTTTGATCTGATCCAATTTTGCCGCCCTCATTATTTGTGACTGATAATTGTGATCCATCATTTAGAAATTCTTTGCTTAAAAACTTACAAATGTATGAAAGTACAATGACTGACGATTTTCTTATGGAAGATGTTTTATTCAATGGAATTTTACGACAAAAAACTGGAACAGAACTATTTGACAAATCAGGAACCTGCCAACATTTTAAAAAATCACTGATTAACTCTCCCGTTGAAGATCAATTACAAACTGCCCTGAAATTGAAATAAATTTATTGAAAATTAAAGCCAGAAAAATACCTACATTAATACCTACCCTTAAAGAAATTATATTTTTAAAAAAGCTAGTTTGAACTTTCACAGTTAGAAATACGAAACGAACCTTAGTGAGTCGATGCAAGCTAAAACACCCCCTTTCTTCAGCCTGCAAAATTGTAAGTAAATAAAGTTACGCGGCGGGATAATAAAAAAATAGTAACATGTCACTTAGACTACCACAACTACCGCGTGAGTTTCAAGTAGCGAAGAAACAAAAAGTGGGATGAAAAATCTTTCGGTGAAACAAAAACCAGAGTTTTGTTAACAAAATCGATAATTTGATGAGCTTGTATGAGTTTAGGGTAGTTAGGAGTGTGCCAATCAGAGAACAATGTTGGTGGAAGACTTCTTTAATTTTTACATTATAATTTATACTTCACAAATTTCTGTCAACTAATTTCGGACTATTCTTTAATTTTTTTTTCTTGCAATTAAGCAAACTGCCTCATAAATATAACGTTTTTGTTTAAAGTTTGATTTAATACTGATTAAAGCTCAATTTTCCACCGGGTTTGACTATAATTATGCGGCATAAATTCCTTGAGAACAGGTGAAAGATGAAGTGTTGACAATTATTTAAATTTAAAGTGATCTTAAGTTAATTTACTTTTCCCCGGCAGGTGCTGATAATGAAAAATTTCGAAAAATTACTGGTAACCGGTTTTTTAGCAATTTTATAAAAAAATCTGTTGATTTCAAGCTGTTGTGTTAATAATAATGAAAAATAAAATTCTAGTTGGACACAATGCATTAATTAGTAGTCAATCAGTATTAGAAGTTCAAGAAAATCGCCATTACGTTAATTCAACTTTTTGGAAGCTACAAAAATTGTGGCCATTCTGATACCTATGCATTAATGCTATAAACATAACAATCAGTCAAATAACAGTCAGTACAATAATATATTTAAGGTTTTTTCGGTTTTATACAAAAAGTAGAAATTAACATGATTTTTGTGCACAAGGTGAATCTTTCATTCCCATTGGACAGAGCTGAACGCCACAGTTGACCATATAATATCGATGACTATCGCCTTTCCAGTTATATTCAAATTTTGCCAATTCTCCCAAGTTATATGGAATTTCGCTGAAACAAAGTCAAAAACAACGAATATAATATATTTTCAAAAACGTTTATTTTATTTGCAACGTTTCGCTTTTAGTCATTTATTTGAAGTCATAAACTGTAAAACTTGTTTTTCCAAAAGCTTGATAATGCGCAAAGCGAAACGTTGCAAATGAAATATAAATTAATCACATTTTAATTATAGCCAGTTCCGAAAATTTAATATTCAAAAACACTTTTATTTGGTAACCAAATTTTGATTAGCTTTAAAACTAATAAATTCTGAAGAAAGCTTGATGCCGAAAATTTAACAAAGAAACGAATAAATTTTTGAACAAAAAAATTATTTTCTATTCAATAATGAAGTCGCAAAAAACAATTAAATAATTAACTGACTGTGATGCAGAGAGAAGCTCTATATTGCCGGCTCAATATCGCCGAGTTTTTGAAAAAAACTTTCGGCGATATTGGGCTTCCCCTTGTGTTACGTGTTAAACTTTCTGCGTTCACATTAGTTTAATTTCAACCAATTTTTAAACGATAATTTGGAAATGTTTTATTTCGTGTATATTTTGATATATATGTGCCTTAATATATTGAAGATGATGGGTCGATAGTAAAAAAGTAAAATGTATATAACGTGAAATTATAAAATAAAGAAATAATAAACGTTTCGCATTTATTGCATCATCAGTCTAAATTAAAACTCATGATGCAATTTCATGTGAAAAGTCTATTATATCTCTATTTAAGAATTTTCACTGTCAAAAAACCGAATAAACGTATAAACAACTTCGATTTTTGTCCGAATTAGTATGGGCCATACAGTATGGCCCATACTGTATGACCCAAAATTTTAAGAAAATCTTTCAAAGTGAACAGTACCTCTTTAAGGGGTGCCATAAGTCCTGCAGATTGGTACATTTTTTCAGAGCGATAAATGAAAGAAAAATGTTAAAATTTATTTTTTTATTTTTTATCTTCAATGAAAGTGTCCATCCTTGCAAACGTTTATATTTTTAATTTCTTAACATAACTGACTATCTGTGAAAATACTAACAAA
>SCLH01000238.1:470884-482443 GCA_004367855.1 Oikopleura vanhoeffeni | reverse complement strand
CATCAAATTAATTGTATATTATAAATACCTATTATACCCTAAATTCCGGAGGACGGACAGAAAAGAACATCACGCTTATGTCAATATAATTACCGGATTTATGACTGAGTTTTATTATACAATAAAAATAATTATTTTTTACTGTAGTTTATATACAAACATTTTGAGGCTTATCACCTCTTTATTTCATCAAATTATGCTTATTCATTTCCGATTTAATATTATTTTCACCTGTATTACAGAGTGAACGATATTTAAGGTTATAAATAGGCTATTTTTATAAGTATGTACTCAAATTAACATTTATGTAATTTTTTTCTCTTCTGATTATAAAAAAAGAATATTGAATAGTTTTACACCATGATCTACCCTCCACTAGAACCCCCAGCCCCACAGACCGATAGTATCATAAAAAAGCTGTTTTGAACATTAAAGAAAAATTTTGGCTTAGTTATATTTACCCAAAAATCAGACTTAGTTTTGAAACCGAAAATTTTTTTCAAGAGAACGTTAGGGGAATTTTTCTTATCTGGATCCAAAATTTTCTAATAGAATCAAAATACAATTTTGAAGCAGATAGAGGAAAAATTCAAATTTTGCGTTTTTAACTAAAATCCCCTGCAAAATTACTCGCGAAAACAAAATTATTATTTCTATAATTTTTTTAGTTTCAAAATGTCTGCCTCCCGAATTTTATTTTCATCTTTGTAATAGAATTCATTTGTACTGAGAGTCCTTATTTCCGTCGAACCTACTTATAACCCTCCTAGTCATAGTGACCTTATCATATTATATCTCATTATCTCATGTATTCAGTGGATGTATTTTTTTTCTCTTTATAAGAAGAAAATATTTGAATAGTTTTTAACGACCGATAGTTATATAAAAAAAAGTTGTTTGAAAATTAAAGAAAAATTTTGGTATAGTATACTTACAAAAAATCCGAAATTTGAGTTTGAAACCGAAAATTTTTTCAAAGAGAACTTTAGGGAATTTTTTTATCTGGTCCAAAATTTTCCAATAAGAATCAAATCAATTTTGAAGCAGATTGAGGAAAAATTCAAATTTGCGTTTTTAACTAAAAATCCCCGCAAAATTCTCCGAAAAAAAAATTATTTTTCTATAATTTTTTTGGTTTCAAAATTATGCCTCCGAATTTTTATTTTATTTTTAATAGAATTAATTTGTTGGAGAGTCCTTATTTTTCCCAGTCCGAACCCTACTTATAACCCCTCCTAGCCTTGTGACACTTTTATCCCCTATTCACACTTTTGTTAATATCCGGGCCCTGATTAGGAAACGTTCAGTGTGTTTTTAAGTGTAGGGCCGGGATATTAAACAAAAAGTGTGATAGGGGGATATCTTATTATTTTTATCATTTTATCAGTTTGGGGGCAAAAAGCTGTAGGGGTGTTTTAGTTGTCAAACACTGTTATTAGGAACGCAGTAACGCTTGGTTTTATTTCTTTGAAATAAATGGAATCATTGTTAATTTCACCTCAATCATTCAATATATTTTATGCAAATAAATACGTCTTACAAGCTTGTTTTCCTGGGAATCTGGTGGTATCATCGGACATAGAGAGAAAGTCTTTGTGTTGAGTTTTATGTATGATACTTCCTGAGTCAATTTGAAGGCCCCCAACTCTCTAAAACTCATGTGAAAAAATAAAGGTTGAAATAAACGATATGAAAATTGACCAAAATTTCAAAGCCACTTTGGGACGACCTCTCTTGCAGTAAGAAAGACTATGATGTGGATGACTGCGCATTGTATTATGTCGGTAACATATTTAATTGTCATTTTTCAGAGTTTTCTGGCGGTACTTACTCTTTGAAGGGGGTGGCCATCGATCCGCAGACTTGGTACATATTTTCAGAGCGTAATCCGTTCAATGATCAACTTAATGGTTAGGTAGGCGAGCACTATCCATTTTAACGTTGATTGTGTTAAGTTTAAGTATCTGCGGCAATTCTATCATCGCGAAAAGTTATAGAATATATTTTTATGAAAGGAAAAAAAATGTGAAAAATTTTATTATTTTTCATCATTAAAGTGTTCATTCTTGCAACGTTTATATTTTTAATTAGCTTAACATTAAACTAATTATCTGGGAAAAATTAAAAAACCACTTTTTCACTGTACATCCATTTCAAAAACCCGGACCGATAGAATTTTTTTTTTGAAAGGACGATATTTAATAACTTCAGACATTGTTCGAGTTGTAATGCGTTTAAAGGTCTGGTTTCAATTCTTTGCACGTTTAAAAATTTCTTTAATTATCAAAGTTTTTACTTTTCCATTTGAAAAATGGCCAAAAGTAGAGAAAAACACTTTTTTTAAGATAAATTGACCTTCAAATTGCGTTTGATAATTTAAAATTCTTTCTTCCATCTAAAGAACATGGCGCGGGCGCCTATTTACACCTCCCAATATTGGGAATTTTTTGTAGACACAGAGACATAAATATTTGGAAAAAATAAGAGCCTATTGACACTTATCAAGTGTACAGCCAAGTGGTTAACAATTTCAATCGATATTTTAGAAATGATTAAAATCGCGCGAACCCAAACTCATTAGTTGGGGACATGCGGAGATTTTACTTGGTCTCGGGTCTTTTTTCCCGCATTATGCCGGGAAAAAAAAAAGTCAGATTTTTTTTCCCGCATGAAAAAAAAATGCGAGAAAAACTTTGATTTTTTTTTTCCCGTATTAAAAACTTTGGTTTTTTTCACGCATTTATGCGGGAAAAAAATCTACCTTTTTTTTCCCGCATTCGATTATTCGGCGTTTCTATTATTCAAATATGCAGGATCTGTCCTCTGAGGGTCTGTTATCCATATACTGAAGATTATTGATTTAATTAAAGTGAAACGTCTGTAAAAAATTGCATTTTAATATTATTGTAAATAATATATTTTTTAAGGAAACGTTTTCGCATTTCGCATCATCGGGCTTTTTGTGAGAAAAATTTTTTAAGTTTTCAAGTTCATAAATAATACATAGTCTAGAACAGTTCACGTTAAAAATAACATTGGGCTAAAAAAGGCAAACTTTTATGCCCACTGTCAGAAAAGTGAAAAATGACGGTGCTTTCGTTGATCATTTAGGCGGTAACCGACGCGTTTCACCTTTTTTAAAACCTCATTTAGAGCATTGATGTCATATTTTTTTTATAAAAAAAGCACTTTTTATAAATTGTGTGCTCCAGGTTAAAGTGGAATTCGTTTTACAATATCTTCTTCGGCTTGCTTATGCGAGACGTTCAAAGTTTCGGTTGTGTCTAATTCTTCAGATTTCCCAATTTGTGATCAAATTTTTAATTTTTTTCATAAAATGTTTATCTACTTATTTTTTTCTTATAGCTTACATAACAAGAGAACCGATGCCGAAAAAATAATAATTCTGATATGGTCTTCTCAAAATACAGCACGATTGCGAAAGAAAATACTAAGAAAAAATGCAAATTTTTTGAAATTTTTCTGTTCGAAATTTTATTTTTTTTTTCTGGAATGAAATCGACAACAAAATTTCGAATGCCGCAAAAATAAGCTTTGTAGCATGTGTAGATCTCGAGATATAGACCTCCGTCGGTTACCTCATAAAGAGTTGGTTTAAGAATTCTTCTGCATTGCGTCGTTCGAAATAGTTTCGAAATTTTTTTGTAATATTTTTAAGTGCCATAAAAAACTTGTCTCTTATCTTGTCTCTCGATGAAATTGGCCTTGAAGAATGTTTGTTCTTTCAAACTCTTGCCATTTGCTAATGTAAGTTGGACAGTAATTTATATGATGGTAAGTTAGTTTTGCACGTGAGGGAGTTCGGTGTTCAGAAGCTCTTGTTCGAAGGGTGCGTTTAGTCATGCCTACGTACTGTTTCTTCCATGTACATTTGAAATCATATATGCTGTTACATGTATAAAGTTTTGGTATAGTGGGTTTACTGTTTTTAGCGAAAATAGTCTGTGCCCTTATACTTTTGTATTGAAATCGTATATTAAAATTGGGTATGAATATTTTATTTACTTGTATAGGTTTCTAAGGTAGTACTCAATTTTACTGTTAGTGTAGTCTATACAGCATGTAACGGTGACCTCAGGTTGTTGTGCCTTTTCGGAAGATATAAGGTAGTCAGCAAAAATTTCATCGATAGTTTTTTCAGGGTACGCATTTTTTAAAAGAATTTCCTTAAGATTTGTCAAGTCCTGTATAAAGATGTCTCGTGTAGAGCTCGAGTATTCAGTATGGTGCAATAGGGTGTATATGNTACTGATTAAATACTTTCGAGCCATCACGGATTTTTTTAAAGTTACTGAGAATGGTATGAAGACCAGCTTTACGAAAAGGTTTGAATTGAATTTCATCTTTTTCTATAAAAATGGTAGTTGATAAAAAAGTTAATCGATTTTTAGTCATTTTTTCAAAGGAATATGAGACGTTTTCGTCCCAATTGTTTATTTCCCAATTATTATTTTAATATTATTAATACTTCCTGATATTATTATTCCCTGACGGCAAATTTAATCGAAAGAAGTAAAAAAGCAGAATATTAAACACATCAAAATAAAATATAAACGTACCAGATATGAGCAGAGATTTGAAAGATGAGGAAGACTGGCGTAGTACTGATTGTAGAGATGAAGAAGACTGGCGTAGTACTGATTGTAGAGATGAGGAAGACTACTTTGGCTTTACGAAAGATGGTAAGTTTAGAATCTTAACATTTCTTTGAAATTTTTGCAACTTAACCCTTGTGAGCATATAAAGAAAAGTTCCGCCAAGGCACCATAGCCACAATTGTGGCTCTACTTTGAACGTTCTTTACATAAAGCTTGAGGTAATTGGAATTTCAATTTTTTCTGCATAAGAAAGTTGAAGGTGATATTTTTGCATCCGACATTTTATATTCTAGAAATTCAATTTTCAGTCTTATAAAATATAGTGAGAAAAGCAAGGTNTACCATATCACGTGATACACGGTCACAGTTGTCTTCACAAGTTACAGTTCTGTCGGAAACGACGCAAAAGTATCTGGCCTACGTCACAGTTTTGTCCGCTTTGATTTATATCTCATTAATCAAAAGCAATTTATAAATTAGTCGAAAATTTTGATTTTTCCCTATAAAAGCAGAATATTACACTTTTTCTATTAATTTCAAGTAAATATGGTAATGAAGTACAACTGTGGACAATTTTTGAATGCTTAAATTCACTTTTATAATTAATTTAATTTTTTCATGGGATACTTAAAGTTGAAAATTTAGAAATTTCAACTTTCGAAGAAGAAAACTGCTCCTAGATACCAATAATTTTTATTTAACTGTTATACATGCACAAAACACTTTCCTAAAAACGGCTAATCTCTCATTTGTATTTTAGTTCTAGTTCCAAAATAATTTTTCTGGAAGTGAAACATAGGCGAAAAATCCTAATAAATCAACTCCCGTAATACTGGAACCAAACATTCGAAAAAAAAGTCAATTATTTTCTGGAACCGAATCGAATTCTTCATAATGTGTTTATAGAAAAGATTTTACGATCCCGTTTTTTGCCTTTTTGGATAATTAGGTATGCTTGAGCCACAATTGTGGCTCTGTCTCACAAGGGCTAAGAGATTGGATGACAATATCTGAAGGGTTCCAGAAAGACTATTTATTGATCATTTTGAGGAATTTTAAACCGAATGTTTTTACCTAAAAATATTTTTTTTTTGTTTTTATTGTTTTTTAAAGTATCTATTTTTAAAAGATTTAAGAAGCCGGTTTTAGATAAAAAAAAAATTATATGTTTAAATAATATCCATAATTAAAAACCTTAAGATTCGATATATAAAGGTAACAATTTTGATCTTAAAATTTTTATAATTTTGAACTATTAAATGAAGACACTCAAAATTAAAATACTGTCAAAAAAACGGAAAACTTCCGGCTTGTTAATTTTTTAATCTAAAATAGTTCAAAATTTCGACAAAAAATAAAAATTTACTTGTCTGTTCTGAACTTCAGGGAAAGGCAATTTAAAAGAACTCTTCTATCGCCATTTGAAGTAATTTCACAAAACATATTTTCCCACGTTTGTTGATTTCAACAAAACTTATAGACCATTTAAAGGTAGTCAAAAATATTTTAAAATTTTTATATTTAACTTAATTTTAGAAGACGATTTATCGGTAACTGAACTGACGCCATGGTTACTGAAATCATAAAATGATCAAAAATTGGAGGTCTGATAATCCAGACAAAATGGACAAATTTTGGATATTTTTTGGATATATGTGGAAATCTCAACCAGGACAGTGGTCGGCACATGGCGGATCCTAATTTTTTAAAATACTCAAGTATAAATTATACTGTATAATCAAATAACAATTCAAAAAATTTATTATTTTGCAACTTTATTTTGAACAAACACTTAGAAAAAAATTAAAATAACGAATTTAACTTTGAGCAGCTCTAGAAACGAAATAAAAGTCGTATTAAACAAAAAATTCAAGTTTAAAATCATCTTTAAAATGTAAGTTAGAATATGCTAATAGGAATAATCAAATGTGATGATCCGCGCCTATCTCTTTGTCAGATAATCTTGATCAACAAGATACCATGAAAAAAGGCTGGGAACTTGTCAAAGCCGATTTCTGGAAGGACGAGTCTGACAGACCACTTAATTGGCAAAACAAATTAATGCAAATAATGCAATATATCGGAGCTTTTCTTAGTGGTGATTCGAGCCGAATGGGCCTATTTTGGAGTCAGTTTAGGGTGTAACAAGAAATTGGTCATTTAAGGGTATCCCGGTCCCTAATTTGACATATTCTACGATTGAAATACAGTCCAACCAGACGTGTCAAGGATATTATTCAGATTTGCCAATTTGTAGAACTAGCCTTCAACTTGCCAAAAAGTATGCCAAAACTTTTTGTATGACCACACTCCTTCACACATAAGCGACACAAGAGACCTGACCAAAACGAACAATCTATCTCCTCCCAGGTTTTATTTTTAAATAAACCCAAATTTTAACATAAGCTGTATAATTACTATTTAAAAGTTTACAGTGGCGTTTTCGTCGATAAGTGCTATATTTTTTAAGAACATGCAAAAAACCATCGTTTCTTGGCGCCTCGAAAAATCTATCTCTTCCCAGGTTAAATTTACAAATTAGCTCAATTTTTTGCAAAAGCTAGTTCGAAACAAAAATAAACTTTACAGTGGCGTTTTTGGAATTTCGACCCCAAACTCAAAATATGAATTTTTCAAGGTCACGTGAAAACATTTTCGAAAAAAAATGTGCATCAATTTTTTCGAAAGTAGGCTCAAAAAAAAGCTATGGAAACACTGAAGAAAAATTGGCTTACGTCAAGCCGAAATTTTGAAGTTTTAGGGGTGAAATTGATACAAACGTAATTTTTCAACATAATTTTGAAAAAAAAATCTCAAAAAAACTAGAAACAATTCAATTCATTTTTTTGTTCTTATTTTGGTTGTTTTATTCATTTACAACATTAACAGTTGATTTGGTGCATTTTTATGGCATAATAACTGCAGAAAATGTAGGAACCGGGATACCCATAAATTAAGTTATAAATTATAGCTTATAATATATGATAACATTGCTAAAAATCACCATTATAGTTATTAAGAAATAATCACTACACCAACTAACCATTTATGGAAGCCCCTTTAAATGGAAACTCACTACCCTCTCATGGAAATCTATTACTATTTATGGAAACCATTGTCAAAAACTAAGGAATTATCATTTGCGGAAACCATTTTTGAAAAACACGGCATGTATGAGAAAAAAACTATGTTTGTGATGCTTAATTTGCTGAAACAAAATCTAGAAAAAAATGTGGGTTTTTACTGCATATAATTGTTCCATGAACATGTAGTTTGAAAACATCACATTTTTTTTGTTTACATTCAAAATTTTTGACTAAAAACAACTTGTCAAATTTTGCCCAAAATCACCTTGTAATGAAAACCCACCAATTTGTAATGCTAACCCATCCATAATGGTGGACATCCAGGATACCCATTATCATTTATGAAAACCTTTTTTTTCGCGATAGTGGATTTTCATAGATGGTAAGTTAGCGTATTTGCACTTTATTTTTTGGTCCTGTTTTCCAGAAGCTTTGGCCATTTCTAAAAACTAAAAATGCCATTTTAACGAAAATTCTGAGGAAAAATAATCTTAGTCATTGTTCAAGAAATGTAGCCCTAGGCCTATAAAATCAAAATTTCACGTATAATTTTTATGAAATAAGTGATTAATCAGTATAGGAAAATTATGTGACAACAATATTTCACGGTGATCATAATAACATGTTACAACCTCACTCAGTTTGGACCTCTTTGGCAAGCTCATTCGTTTAAATTTACGATACATTCAGTAGATTCTGACGAGTTTGTTTCAATGTATAGCAAGATGAACAGTGTAGAGACCATTTGGTCTCATTTGGAAGAATAACTGACTTTACTTATAAGTTCTGCTCTGGATAAAAATAAACAAATTAGAAAATCCCTGTTTTTATCTTTTATGCTGTTAAAATGATACATCTAGTACTTTTCGGAAGTAACTAAAATTTACTTATTTTAAATTATTTGAAAAATTGATAATTGGAAAATTTGAGGTGAAAAAGTTTACCAACTAAGGTTCGAATATGTATTCGAAATAAATATCGAATAGGTTTTTGTAATAAAATTCATAATATATCAACATTTTCCGAAATTTAAAAATTTTATTAAATAATTAAAAAAATAAAAACTTGAAATCAGGCAAGAGATTTGTAATTTATGATTGAAATTTAATTCCAAACTGCAAAATTTTGACAAAACATAGATATTTCGTTTCGAAAATATAAATTTTTTTCAAAATTTCAACATTGTTTTAAAAATTTCACATTATTTTCAGAATAAGAAGACTTGCCTTCTGATTTGAAAAAAATAAAATTCAAATCAAAAATTCACTCAAAAAAATTAAAAAACCAACAAAAATTAAAGTCAATAATTTTTACGTTAAATTTGAGTAAATCAAAAATTTAATTTACAATTCCTTTCACGAATTTATCCTAATATCGTCTGGACTGTTTGGTAGTTTCAACACAAAAATTAGGATTTTTAGTTAAACATTTCACGAGATTTTTCTTTGTAGCGCTTCAGAGCTTAAACCTTTCTAAAAAAATAGGATAAATTCGTCAAAAAGATATAATTTGCAGTCTTTTATACTAAAAGTTTGAGCAGACTTGATACAAGCTGCTGTAGCTGGTCCTGAAAGATTTTCGATATACTGTTAATAAAAGACAATTTTTTTTCTATTGCCAATTTAAAATTACCATTTTCGCTGACATCTCAAAAATGGTGACTAGCGTAGACAAACGAAACTAATTTGAAACCGCATTACTATTCTGTCAAAGTCAACACACAATAAACTTCACAAGATAAGTCCCGGGGCCAATTCATGAACAAAAACCATTATTTGGTGAGTACTGCAATTTTTTTATTCACAAAAACATAATAAAAAGTAATTTTTCGTCAAAAGAATCAATCTTTGTGTTGCGAATTCGGCTAAAAAAATCTTTTAAAACTTGGTGATGTGTATGAAGTTCATTCAAGTGGAAATGACTTATTAAATTTCTCGACCAAAGATAAGTTTCATTTTTTGAGAGAAACTTTTAATGATATGCAAAATAAAGTAGAAAGTGGAGGTAAGATTTTCATCACATTTCAAAGATTTGAAATGATTTTAAACCTGGTAAAAAACCTTCAAAAGTTTTTGAATATATCTATCACATGGCTCACTGGTCTTTATTTGCTTAATTTAACTTTTTGCTCAAAGCAACCATTTTACTCTTTTAATCGGATTAATAATTCAATCGGAAAGAGAAAAACCGCAGCATATCTCTATAATGAAGTGCCATACATCGGCAGATTCAATACAACCTTCAAACCAAATTTAAGAACAAATTTTAATTTTTGAATTTGTGAAAATTCCTAAAAACTTCAAAGCATTTTAAAAATTTTCCTCATTTTTGTTCACAATTTTTCTAATTGTTTTATTGAAATCTGTTGGTGAAAACAAAAGAAGAAGCTCTTTAAACTTTTTTCAGAAATTACTTCATATTTTCCAACCACTTTTTGAAAAATTATATAATTTTTTGTATGTCATTTTTTGTCAACTTTTTAAAAAATATTTTGAAAAATTTTCGCAAATCAAGTCAAAAAATTTTAATTTAACCGGGTTAAGTGGTTTTTTTAGTTCTGTATAATAAATTCCGCAGAATCACTTTATAAATTGTCTAGTATCTATTTGCTTTATGTTTGACAACCGAGTGAAGTTGAACCAATTCTAAACTATTGACAAAATTAAAAACATTCAATTTTTGAAAAAAATTTTGCAAAATATTTTTTTATAAAATTTCGGGTGTAATAGGCGTCATCTCTTGCCTTAATCAGGACATTTCGAGACTTTTTTCCAAAATAGCTACTTTTCTTTTTTTTATGGTCATTTTTGATAAACTGGTCATTCATGAATCAAGTTTCGAGAATATCCTTCTTCCAACCTAACTCCATCTTAAAAATAACTATTTCTATGGCGCGTGTTCGAATCCCACTAATATTGTCTTAAGAGTGATTGCTTGAGTTACACACCGATCAACTTTGGCGGTCCCAATATCAAGCACCTTTGCCTATATTTATTCTCAAGGCAATCACTAAGAAAACATTAGTGAGATTAGAACACGCGCTATAGAGATATTTTAAGCTGACGCATTTTTGAGATGGACTTAGGTTGGGAAAATAATATACTAGACTTCCCTGGTTAGTGAGTAACTTTACTACTTTTTATTATCATATAATATTCTATCAAGGTTCTGATGATTCTCATGAAATTATTTTTCACCATGAAAATACAACTCTCCAATTAAAAGCGTACGAAGCAAGTAAGTTAAAAAGATGTTTGGTGATTTTGTCATACTTTTCAACTATCGGTATTACTTTTGCAATTTTGCACTGGCTCCCAAAATGGTGGGTGAAATGGAACTTGAAGAAATCTAGTTTTTTATCGGCGGAATTTATTTTTATTGAAAAAAAAGATTATCGCAAATTTGAAGTGGTGAAAAGGAAAAGTTATTATAAATAAGATTTTTTGTTTCTGACAAAAATTTACTAAAATTCTTAAATATTATTGTTCTTAACATTTTAATTTTTTTGGCATGTTGAAATGATTTCAATAGCATACTGGTTAAAAGTTTTAAAAAGGCATGTAAGAAGGATTTTAACCAGAACTGGTAAGTGTTATTTCAGATATAATAATCATACTTAAAGTGAGGATTCAATTCTAGAAAAAGAAACAGTCAAGTCTTTCATTTTTGAAAATCAAAAATATGTCATAGATAAGGATAGCAATTAAAAAAATTAGGATTACCATTTTTATCAAAATTTCATTTAAAAAAATGATAAAATGCTTTATTTGTAATTTATTTCATAAATTGACTCGTATAAAAATAAATCAAATTTTTAAAGCATAAGATAAGAAAAAACAACAAAAATTTATACT
>SCLH01000238.1:441937-457392 GCA_004367855.1 Oikopleura vanhoeffeni | reverse complement strand
CACTTAAATTTACGGGATAGAACATAGGCAGGTCATCTTAGAGCTTTTAAGAAAAATTCTTGGATTTGAATGATTTTCTATGAATCGTGATTTGATTATTCCCAGATTAATAAATTTAAACTTATTTTAAACAAAATATTTATTAAAACATGAAAAAGTGTCTTTCTGACCATGTACAAAAATAAACCGAGTACCAAAATGCTTGTAACTGTCTATATTTTCATAAAAAAAACTATTCTAATAAATTTTTTAAAATTTGATACTAGAGCCTCATTTTGCGACGACCAACCCCTCAAGAAGGTGATGATTAATATTTTTTCCGAGTAGACAAAATTATGGAACTTATCGAAAGTTTACCATCAAGAGAAAAAGTGCAAATCTGTGAGCTCTACGACCAAAACTACAAGTTTTGTGTCGTTGTTTTTGAGCTAAATGATTGTATTAGCAATGATCGAGGGTAAAAAACAGTATTTGGTTTTCTATCCTCATTCTTCCTCGCGCTATAAAATAAAAGAAACACTTTTATGTTTTTTGGTGTATCTCGTAGGACTACCCACGCAGCATTCTGTTAAGATAGGTCCGCCTATGCTAGCATCTGTCTGTGGGCACCGATCCTCTTAAGGATGTTGTATAGAATGAAAATGCTATTTCAAGGGCTCATAACTTTTTATCCCTTCATATCAATCTTATAAAAATTCAAAAATGGTAGTTCGTAATCTCTGCAAGACATTTTTCGTCCAACTTTTGTCATAGCATGTTCGACCAATTGATAAATTAAGTTGACCGCGAGCAAAACAAATTTTAAAACCTTTTTTATTTTTTCACCGTTTTTCAAAAGAATTCGATTTTTCCAAATAGAATGTATATTTTTGGCACATATCCCTTTATCACTTTTTGGTTAGAATGCGTAGCCACTACTCCTTTTAACGTGTGATTTTAACGTTGTGGCTACGCATTCTAACCAAAAAGTGATAAAGGGGTATATTACGCAAGCTAAAGGCTAGTTCTACAAATTGGCTAATCTGAATACTATCCTTGAAGCTAAGTTTTATCAAGAAAAATCAATTCCAGCGATCAGTTTCCCGTTAAGGGGGTAGTGGTCGCACTCTTTTTAGGGTACTTTGGGGTGTTTAAATGGCACGACATTGCTTGAGAACACTCAGAAAGCATAAACTTATTGAAAAAAACAAAAAAAATTCGAAATTTTCATTTTTTGAGAATTTTTCTGAGTAATTTTTCTTTGGAAAACATTGAAACCCAATTTTCGACCAGAAAAACTCAAAATATCAAAAAGCTGTAAGCAGATTTTCTTCTCGGCATCACACAAAATTTAATTTGGTGGTACTTTTGACTAAATCCGACGACTTTAATTTTCGAGTTTTCACTTCCGGTTTACTAAAATGCAATTATCTAAAATTGAACACAATAATTTTAAATTCTGTTACCGACAAAACCCCGAAACATATTTTTCCGTCTTTTATCAAATTTATACTGCATTCTGAAATTAAACCTTGGATCTGTTAGGCTTTTGAAGAGCGAAAACTTTGAAATAAGGCGGTTTTTGGCAGTTCTAGATAATACTAGTCCGAAACTCAACAATGTGTTCTCGACAAATAACGAGCATTATGGTTTATGTGGTTCATGCCAAGTTTGAGTAGAATGATATGCGAGCTCTAAAAGCCGTAGGGATTTGAAGTTTGATTAGATTGTTCTAGAACTCGTCGCATGGTGGTCACCAGGGTTAGCCAAAAATTATTATGGTAAATGATTTTTGGAGATTAAAGATAGATCTACCGAATGGCTATTCTCAAAAGTTCTGAAGCAGTTTAGTATTCTGGTAAAGTGGAGTACAAAATTACCATTTTCCGACCGCTACCCCCTTTAGGGGTAAATTATTGATTATTGAATAAAAATCAAGGTTGTATGAAAATTTATTGAAATAGACATTAAATGCTGATAAAATTTTAATTGCGAGTTATTTTATCTCTAAAAGTTCTCTGTCGAATTTCGTCGTCGTTGATGTTTTTCTTGTTCAATTTCGTTCAATTTATGCTGAAGTTGTAGAATTTTTAGCTGTGCAGTTTGTTCAATAATTTGAGAATTCCTACGACCAACAATTTTCTCTTTATGTACACCTACTTCCAGGCGTAAGTTGTGGTCTGAATTATTAAATTTTCTTTTTGAAAAAATGTCAAGATAATAGCGAGCGAGTTCGACTTTTTAAATACACAATTTCCAACTGGATTTGATGGCGCGTTTTTTGTTAAAATTTTTTATTCATATTTTTTCTAAAAAATGATAATTTATCGCGAACACCGCATTTTTTACTTAACAAAGAGGGGTTTTGTGTCGAAACCCCCCACCAAGCCCCCTCAAGGCTGAGTTTTGTTTCACTGTAAGACTGTGTTCTGCTGGTACTACTAAAATAGGTTTCTGTGTTGAGTTAACTGGAGTGATATGTAAAAAATTTGAAATTTAAAGGATGGAAATTTTCCAGAGTTTTTTTTAAAGTGGTTTTAAAACAAAACAAAAATCGGAAAAACATTTTGCGAACGTTTCAAGCAATTTGAAAAATTAAATTTTTTTTAATTGTCTTAAATTGCCTAAAACGCTCACAAAAAATATGAATTTTTTGTTACCAGTTTTTGAAAAAAAACTTGGTACGGTTCAACTAAACGTTAAATTTTTCAACAGAAATTATTTTTGAGTACACTAAAAAATTACAAAAAATTGAATAATATACTTTATCGGCCAAAATAGAATTCGTGGTGGTATCCCAGGCTGCGAGTTGCAGCCATGAAATAAGTTATTTGGCCAGGGACGCAATAGTGGTTAATTTCAGGGATTTTCATAAAATTTTACTTTCATTTCTTGTCCAATTAAAATAATTTTTATGAAACTCCACCACCAAAAGATAACATTTTATTTATTGTACTAAGTTTAATAATTTTATAAAATACAAAGTAGCTTGATCACGCCCCTTGTGTTCTACGTCACAAAAACATTAAAAACATATTTTAAGGCCTGATTAAGTTTTCGGTCGACGATGGAAAATGAGTAAATCCTTGAAATGACGTCATAATTTGAACAAGGTTTCAATTTTATAAGAAATTTAACAATTGATTGAAACGGAGTGAATCACCAGAACGTGTAAAAGTAAGTTATTTAGTCAATGCAAATAAAACATAATTAAAAAGGGGATTTTGGTAATGCCAACTTTCATAAATGACGTCATTCAATTTGTAACAAAGACCTCAAACATCCACGCAATTTGCAGACATTAGCACTTTCTACGATATAACGTCGGAATTTCATAGTGATAATTGGACCAAATTCATAAAATAAATATCTTCTGTTTGGTCCAAAATTACCTTCCGTAGTTTGAAGATCGTCTTCTAGTTCTCCACATTGATGTTCTAGCTCTTTACATTTCAAATTTAGTTTTTTAATTTCTCTATCTTTTTCAGCTAAAGTTTTTATAAATTCCGAAATTTCTTCCAAGTGTTCATTTTTCAGTCGCTCAATACTTTTTTTTAATTCCAAAATTTGTTTTTCAAATAATATGGTCTTTTCAAACAGATCTTCGTTCTCTGGGTGAGGATGCATTATAAAAGCTTTTCAAAAAATAATTCACGAATAAGAGAAATTATAAAAAATTATTTTGACATTTAAGTTATCAAAATTCTCGTAAATATCATGTCAAAGATCAAGGTCAGATAAAACGACACAATGTCGATACACTTAAATGTGGTTTATAGGGTGCGGACCGGTAGTTACAGTGTACTATCACTAAGACAACATCAGTGAGATTCGAACACGCGCTATAGAGATAGTAAGCATTTTTAAGATGGACTTAGGTTGGGAAAACGATATTGATAATTATGTTATCTCTTGTGGCATACTGCCTTATCGTCCCACAACCCCTCAATGACTTTCCCTTCCTTGTTCTAGAATAATTGCCGTCTTGTATTCGATATTTGGCATTTGCGTTTTTCTCTGTTTTTTTCTCAATTTTGTTTTATCAATTCTCACACTACCGGAAAGAATAAATTTTTTGTTTAAAATTGACGCAAATTGAACTGCTTGACATTATTAAAGGATAGCCACTGAAATTAAAAATTAATTATATGCTCCAAAGCCAGTTAAAATGGTTGTTAAAAACAAGATGGCATCAATAAATTTTAATGTGGCAATCTGATTAGATTTAAACGATGAATTAAATTGTTAACAAGCGGAAGTACAGACAAAAAAATAAGAAATTTATTACCGTATGTTTTAATAGTTTATATCAATAGTTGAATCATTTTCTTATCTATTTTCTTATCTAAACTTCTTTTTTACAAATTTTTTGGCTCCGTCAACTTTGTCCTATGGAACTCAATTCGAGGTGGGCGCTAAAAAGTTAACCATTTTTCGAGGGTATCTAAAGCGAAAAGCTCAGTTTATTAGTTAAGTCTTAAAAGCTTTACGGGAAAAACCATAGACGACATTTAGAAACGTTTTTTGCATTCGACTAAAAAACCTTGATAGAGAAATTTTATTAAGTTAATTTGAGATCCGGTTAACCGGATATAACCGGAATGTATTTTTTCGTAGGTTCGAATCGCGATGGGCCCTAAATTTTTGTCGTAAAATCAGCCGGAAAGTTAAATCTGTATGTGTGATTCTTCTTATATCATGATCGTCAACACATTTACTGCTTGAACTATACTTTTAATGAATTCCTTGAAGAAAAAAACAAGTTTTGATTTTTTTCAATTTTTATACTGAAAATACCTATATCCCTTTATCACTTTTTGGTTAGAATGCGTAGCCACAACGTTAAAATCACACGTTAAAAGGAGTAGTGGCTACGCATTCTACCAAAAGTGATAAAGGGGTATATTAAGATTTCCGGTTACCGGTAGTCCGATGAATAAGACAAAATTTCTCTATTGAGTTTTTTAGTTGGCAGTATTGAGAAATCGCTATATTTTGATCACGTGACGACCAAAATGTTCTTCTGTAATTTTTTCCAGTTTCCCATAATATATTAACCTCCAAGAAATTCGAAACAACCCACTCATTATTTCAATTAGTCGATATTAATGATGGACAGTCTAACTATGTTTGTGTTCTGAAACACTCTCGTGCAGGTAGGGGGTAGGACATCTCGTACGGTGGGGGTAAACGACATTCAAATTATCAACATAATTCATAATTATTGTTAACCAAGGCAACACTTTCACAAAATTCTAATAATAAGTAAAATTAATAGTTAGAGATTTTTTTAAAATTTTAAATTAAATTTTTATTCTTTAAAAATTAATTTTTGAGATTTAAAATCATAAAATGACACTTTAAAATGTCTACCAAAATTAACAGTTTTACGTGCATTATTAATTTTTAAATGAATTAAATCTAACTTTCTTAGCAGCGACAAATTTGTCTATGTCACCACGAAAGAACTTGTGGTCACAAAAAAAAATTTTGAGATATCTTATAGCAGATTCGTCTGTGGGTGCACAGACAAATCTGTCAATGCTCAAAATATCATTCTCAAAATTAATTTTTTTAGAGAAATTTGAATCTTTAATTTTATTCGAATTGTGAGCTTGGATTTTTTATTCTCTCATTAAAATCTAAATTTTTAAAAATTCCGTTAATTTTCTGCGGAAATATTTTTGTTACTGTTAATTAACAAAACTATCTAAAATTAAAATTCACGACCATACCGGCTGTATTTAAAGCAATTTAATTTGGTTCATGATTACGTACAATTCAAGTTATTTTTGGGATCCAGGATTAGATCAAATAAAAAATCAAACCTTGATCACAGGCATTTTCGAGAATTTTCATTTCTTGGAAATGTGGCCGAAAAGTATAACAAACTTTTTGAGATTAAAAGTTCATTTTTTTGTCATTCAATTTCCTGATTATATATAAATAATATATTATGATGAGCTTTAAATAATATTATTGAAGGCTTCTTCGTAAACTTTTCTTTTAAAATTTTATAAAAATTTTGAGTAATTTTGTCGGTAATTTTTAAGATGGACAAATTTCCAAGCCACCAAAGTGCTTAGGTTATTCAAGAATTAGAACCTTCATTGTTTAACAGAGCGTTTCTGTTCTTCTGCGCCGATGAAACGCAAAGTAAAAATAGCCTATGAGCAGATTCTCAGCCTTAGAAAAAGAAGGGCCAGTCGAAACATTTTGTCACCTCTTGGTGGCCCGACTTATCTCATCTGATAAGGCGACCGTTTGATACACGTTTATATCATAGACGAAAATCGGCGTGAAAACCTACGCAACTTTTGATTATAAACGGTATCAAACGGCCGCCTTATCAGATGAGATAAGTCGAGCCACCAAGAGGTGACAAAAATGTTCCGGCCGGCCCTTCTTTTTCTAAGGCTGAGAATCCGAGTAGTAATATCCCTGTGGCTGGAGCTAGCACATTTTGATCTTGCCGGAGGGTATTTGGACCTTTGGTTATTTCCTTCAAATTTTTGCTTTTAAATGAGAAAAATGTAAAACTTAACAATTATTTTATTCCGCCTAGCAGGAGCAAGGAAAAAGGCATTATTGAACAAGTTTTTGGTTGTGGTCAGTTGTTTTAATTGATTCAAAAAAATATTAAAGATTAATTTCATCAATCTTAATTTTTGAAATAATTGTTCTTAAACATCTTTGGTTGGTAAATTGGAAGATGAATCATTACTCTTAAACTCACTTGAGATGATCATTATGTTCCAAGCTCATGATTGGTTCATTTTTAAAGCTACTCGATAGACCAGAAAATTGAATTTGAATATTTAAAGGAATTTTTTGGTTTAAAGAGTGCTATTTGGTTTCTAACCAATGAAAAACAGTTTGAAATGAACCTGAGTCACTATTACGTATGGTGATGGACATTGAAAGCATGGGACACAGATATGAGCATGGAAACATAGCAAGACACAGAGCATAGACATGGAACATGAAAATAATTCATAGGACATGGAGCATGAACATAGGCATAGAACACAAAAGATAGACACAGAACATGAAGCATGAATCATAGACAAGAACATGAACATAATTCATAGAACACGGAGCATGAATCATAAGCATAGAACACAAAACATAGACACAGAACATGAAGCATGAATCATAGACATAGAACATGAATATAATTCATGAGACATGGAGCATGAATCATGAGCACAGAACACAAATATAGACACAGAACATGAAGCATGAATCATAGACATAGAACACGAACATAATTCATAGGACATGGCCATGAATCAAAAGCATGATACACAAAGGTATAGACACAGAACATGAAGCATGAATCATTGACATAGCACATGAACACAATTCATAAGCATTGGACATGAATCATTAGCATAGGACAACAAGCATAGACACAGGGCACGAAGTATGAACATGAATCATAGACAAAGGACATGAAAATAAAACATAAGCAAAAGACATGACTGGTGATCATAAGCATGATATATTACATAGACATAGAACATGATGTATGGACATGAATCATGTTCTTAAAACATCTTTGGTTGGTAAATTGGAAGATGAATCATTACTCTTAAACTCACTTGAGATGATCATTATGTTCCAAGCTCATGATTGGTTCATTTTTAAAGCTACTCGATAGACCAGAAAATTGAATTTTGAATATTTAAAGGATATTTTTTGGTGTTAAAGAGTGCTATTTGTTTCTAACACCAATGAAAAACAGTTTGAAATGAACCTGAGTCACTATTACGTATGGTGATGGACATTTGAAAGCATGGGACACAGGATATGAGCATGGAAACATAGCAAGACACAGAGCATAGACATGGAACATGAAAATAATCATAGGACATGGAGCATGAATCATAGGCATAGAACACAAAAGATAGACACAGAACATGAAGCATGAATCATAGACATAACATGAACATAACATAGAACACGGAGCATGAATCATAAGCATAGAACAAAAAAACATAGACACAGAACATGAAGCATGAATCATAGACATAGAACATGAATATAATTCATGAGACATGGAGCATGAATCATGAGCACAGAACACAAAATATAGACACAGAACATGAAGCATGAATCATAGACATAGAACACGAACATAATTCATAGGACATGGCCATGAATCAAAAGCATGATACACAAAGGATAGACACAGAACATGAAGCATGAATCATTGACATAGCACATGACACAATCATAAGCATTGGACATGAATCATTAGCTATAGGACACAAAGCATAGACACAGGGCACGAAGTATGAACATGAATCATAGACAAAGGACATAAAATAAAACAAGCAAAAGCACATGACTGGTTGATCATAAGCATGATATATTAATCATAGACATAGAACATGATGTATGGACATGAATCATAGACAAAGGACAATAACATAAACCATTAGCATAGGCCAGAAACATAATTCATAAAAATATAACATGAGCATAGATCATGAGCATGATACATGTTTAATTAAACTGTCTTACTAAGTGAGTCACGCAGCGGTATGGAGAAACAGTTAAATTTCCCCCCGTCAATTCTTCAAGAATAATTAATTGTCAATTACGCTGAGATATAAGTGAAAAAGGGGGGTTTTGTGACATGAAAAACTGTTCAAAAAACTAATTGAAAGCCTCAGCTTAATGACCTCATTTTTTTCACAGATGATAGAGTCTTATCTAAACAAACATCAAATTAAATAAAGGTTTGAAATAAAATGATACTTTTATTTTTTAATTGATTTGCGTCTAAAAACAGTTTTTCATGAGTAACAAGAAACAGTATGTTGAATTAGTTGTCTAGGTAGAAAATGTTTTTTTCTGATAGTTGTGTAGAACGAACAGGTTCAAGTTTACCATAAATTTCGATTTCGTCATATTTCTAGTCCAATGCCAGTTGCGGATTCATATTCATGCATTTTATTTTCTCGAAATGTGAACGATTGTTCAAAAGCTTGGTGAACTCAAATTGTCGCAAAAAACGTTCACGGCTGTATACTCGAAGAAATCAGAGTATCTTTATTTTGGATCTTTGCAACAGTTCAAACCAGTTGGCAACCTCAATATTTTGCCGGGTTTGAGTGAAAACATGTTCCGTTATCATTTTGAATAATGAAAAGTTCTGCACCGTAGTCCGGTGTGAATGAAAACAGATGCATGTTTGATAACATGAAGTTTGAAATAAAAATGCAGAGCGAGCCAGTTATTATCTTTCTTCTCCTTTTATTTTCTTCATTTTTTCAAAATCACTTTTTGCTCAACCTTCATTTTTCATCAGTTATCTCTTGATTAAAAATGTTTTTTTGAAATTTAAAAAATGTTTTGATTTTTCAAAATAAGACAAACATCTACTTTTCTGCAAAATCCATATTCTAAAGAATTTGGAAATTTCTGTTGTGGTCAATTTTAATGGTGCGCTCCACCATACACAAGTGACCATAATTAAATCGGTTGGAGGGCTTCGCTAAACTCGCAACCAAACTGGCTGAACGGGTTGTGTTTCTATTGGGTTGATAGTTTTTCTTTTAACACCCCTCGAGCCTTATAGCATTTTTCTTGAAAACTATAAAAAATAGTTTAACCGCTTGCTTTGAAATCATCCTTTAAACTATCAACCCGACCTATTCAGAGTCGCAGACAAAATATAATTTCCGTTATTGAACTCAGACATTGACAGAGTAGTTGATACCAGCCCATTCTGATTTTTATTGGTGTTTTTAAAAAATAAACATAGGGACCGTCCAATGTTTTCTGTCATACTGACCGAAAATCGCTAATTTCTTTGCCATCAATGTAAATAGTGTGCTTTAGACATTTTGAATTGACCAAATCGTGTTGAACTCGAGTTGAACGAAACCAGTAAAGGATGTTGCATCCTGCAATCCCCAAAAAAGTTTTGTAGGGAGATCTCCAGACATTACATTGTTCCACAAAACAGAGGTGGAACCTTTGGGACATTAAAACGTCGAAATAATTAATCATCATAGCTATTTTAATGGGACGGGTTATGGCATTACGTTCTAAATGAAAGATTCTTCATCGTGAACAAACGGAATGGTTAAGTATACGCTTTCAAATCGTTAATCACGCTCGCAATTTCTATGTTCTTCATTGATATAGCGGAACCTCAGCACATATTCTTTTCGAAACTTAATCCACGGATGTGTTACTCGGTAAAATGTCAGACATGCAAAAATTGAGGTGTCAACATTCATAAAATTTTCAAATCATTTGTCAATCTGCCGAACAATGCGCTAAATTTGCAAACGCGGTTTTTTGAACAGGTGTGATAGCATCTAATTCCAACCTGATGTTTGTGATCAGAATCGTAGACGACCTGCGGGTCTCAGTGCTGAAGTCTGAGGGTAATCAGAAGAGTAAAATCAAACGTGTTAAATAAGTAATATGCAAGAAAAATCGTTTGAAAACAAGATTTTCTTCACGTAATAGATTTCCCCATTCACTCTGATTTCAAAGACTTGAAAATTGTTTTGCCCAAAATAATTTTGAGGTCTCAATACCAACCGAACTGGTCATCTTCTTCAGGATTTTCGTTGTGAAATGAATCATAACATTTGATAAACCATCTGCCCTTTTGGGTTCGGTGGGATCTGAAATTCCATAAATTCACCATTATTTTATCAACAAGGGTAATTTTCTGGTGGTTAAATGCTTTCTCTCGCTCGTCATTGCAAATGAAAACACAAGAATGTATCAGATTAATCAGGTTTCATGAAACAACTAATTATAAAGTTTAAAACATGCAAAACAAAACTATCTTTAATTATGTTAATAAAAAGAACTATTTATCAATTTTGAGTTCCTTGCTAAAGTGATAAAGTGCTACAAAATTTAGAAAAATGAATTATGTCGTACATCTTCATTTATAAATAAGATACAATACTCACCACATTTTCTGAAGTAAAGGAGGTTGTAACTGTTTGTAATATACAAAGTCCGATGTTTGAAAAATGAGATATAAGAGTTGATAAGATTAGTTGGTGTTTCAGGTATCAGGTTTTATCCCTAGCGAGTCATCAGATAAAAATCATTTTCGTAAACAGCAAGAGCGATCCAAAGTGATCCAGCCGAATCACGTTTACCATAAATTAATGACTAAGAAACTTGTTGAATTGTAAGCTCTACGTCTTTTAACTCGTCGCGCGTAACTTCCGATGTATTTTTTTTCTGTTTTTTCCAGGCGCTCGTTTAACTTTTTTCGAACATTTCCTCTCTTAACTTTTCCTCGGCCACCAAATTGTGTAAGTTTTATCTAAGGTACCGATCCAGGCGTTTTCATAACGATGTAGTAATCAATGTTTCTCAACGCTTATATACACACCCATCGCTTTCCTGACGTTGATTGATCCGGAAATTTGACTTGTGTGTTGGTAAAAAATCTAAATCACCTTTCACAGCTTTGGACATATCAAATTTAAAGGAAATGCATCACCAAGAATATCCATGAGGATAAAATTCTATATCTTTGCTCCCAATTCAAGATACCAGTCGCGGGGTATTGTTCACACGATTAAAAAAAGGGTCGAATTAAAAACATCAATCAAAATTCTATGTCACTTAAGTGAATCACTTTAAAATTCATTTTGGATTTTCACATGCTGTCAATTTGATTGCAAGTTACATCAAGCGCAGAGGCTTCTCTGAACCATTACATTGAACTCACTAGTCCAATCAAACTTTTCTCATACGATTTATTAAGTTTTATTTTAAATGTCAGTCCTTGGTGGTTATCTACGGTATGAAAATCAATACTTGATTTAACTGTTCAAAGTATTTCTGTTGCTGTTGATATTACCGTCCTTTATGCTTTTAAAACGAACCAAGCACAAACACCAATGTTTTAAAAACTCTCACTATTTAAAAATTTCTTTTCCGCAGTTGTTGTGTGAAACCTTATCAAAAATAGTTTTATTTAATGCTATACTCACCTCTATCACCTTTGTTAAATCAGGCAATGAACTTTAAGATGATATTTTTGGATACAATGTCTTAAATACTTTTTTCTATCTCCCACATGACTTCAATAGGCTATTCTGATTGATTTATGACTAATGGTTGTTATAAATTATTGTTAAATCCTTCAAGTATGTCTATCCAACGGTTATTCTTATTGTGAGTGAATATTTTCCACCAAATTATATGCTTGATAGTTATGATAAACGTCTCTCAGCAGAACTGGCTTTTGTTTTGGTTAAAAATGTGTACGAGTAAACACCGCTCTTTCAACAAGTTTTGACTCAGAAATAACATATTCAAACCTTGAATCGAAAATAAGGTTTGAACAGGGATTTCATGCTGTTAAATATAGACCGAAGAACTTGATCCGGTACTTTTGCCGTTTAGTTCTGAGTGGAATCACCAATAAAAATTGTGCTAAAAACAGTACTAATGACAACAAGAAATATAGTTAAAACCCAGAATTTACTCTGAAAATTGTGCATATCAAATAAGATCCGACTGAAATTTGCCCTGGGTAATGATGTCAAATTTGTTACACGCGGAAATATTTTTGCGTTTTTGGTGAGTGTAGGGAGTGTGTTTCATTGTTTCGTAGTTCCTAGCATTTGTTTGAGAAGGAACCTGGTTGTATCAAAGTTAATAAATTAAATTGTTAACTTATACTGTTTTCGATTTCGAATATACCTGGTAAATTGATAAATTCATCTTGATATTCACTTTTCGGTTTGAGTGAAACTGTCTGTTCGGTAGCAGAACTCGAGGTGGAGATTTCCTCTTCTCCGTTTTTCGATGATCTTTTTTGGCATACTTCTAAGACTTTCTTTGGTTCCCAGACTCAATTTCATTTTTTGAATGGCTCTCACGGACCTTTTGTGCTCAAATTTTAAAAATGTTTAAAAACTCTGCTTTTGGAAGAAATATATTCATATTATTTAACATATACTGAAAAAAAATGGTGAGAAGATGTTTTGCCGGTATCGTTTTTAAAAATCCTGAAGACGATCAGGATGAACATTCCACGAATATATATGAATAGTTTTCAGCATAAAACTTTATCCAATAAGGTTTATTAACTATTGAAGACGCTCCTATATCTCGCAATAGCCTATTGTTAACATCATTTGTCAGCAAAAAATTGAAAAGAATAAAACCTGTGGCATTCATCGTATATTTTCGAAACCTGTTTTTACTATTATCGTAAACAGTTTTGAACTAAAAAAATAATTGATAATTTCTCTTTCGGCGATAACGAAAAAAGGTTCATTATTTCTTCAGATTTACCACATTCTGTCATCAATCATACAAAAGTAAAAGGGTATTTTCGCAACGACAACAAATAATTTTACGTCCACAGATACCAGCAGAAATTCTACAATTGAGGAAATCCACTGGGATTTCTTCGACAAGTCTAAGGTAGCAATATACTAATTTTATCAACCGGGGAAGCAAGTGTGATTTCAACAATTTCTTATAGTGTTGTTTAACCACATCCGAACCACTCCTATAATCAATCGATAACGGCTTTCAAGTTTCGATACACAACTTCTCTTCCACAAATAAGTCTCCATTTGAAAATAATTGTTTAGTTAGCATTCCTCTTTATTTATGATAATTAGTGAGGTAGGTTAAACTGTCATTTGGTTTTTAGAAATAAGTTGACAGATTCGTCGGAAGGTGAAGTTTCGTATGGAATCGATTTTAGGAGATTTGTAGCGGGCACAATTTTTTCCAATGAAGGAAAACAGAAAACATTCCACAATATTAATTCCTGTGATAGGCAAAGAACAAAGATAAATCAAAACATAGCTGTTTGAAATATTGTCGTGCAGTTTTGAGATGTTCGAAGATATACCCGAATTTCTAGTTGATGGGTGTGAAAATAGTCGATAACACTTGAAACATTTGTGCTTGCGGTGAATTGACAAGTGTAATTTAAATATCAAAAAATTCCGATTCGTTCCTGATTTATCAAACCTGTGTTATATCCAAAACAGGTTTGTGATCTCCGTCAATCGCGATAGTCTTCCGGGTTCAAACAGTTGGTGTGCCAAAAGATGTGGTCTTGTCCTCTTGGTGTTCCGATAAACATTGATGATATAATAATCGAATAATCATGATATAATATATATTCCATAGTTTAAAGCTTTATATCGATTACGGGGGCCCCTGGCCCATTTTTACTAGAGTTGTTTTTTTAAGTTTACCTAACTTTCTCTCAGTCATGAAAGAGATCGTTTTAAGATTGAGGGTCTTGGATAATACAATTTTATATTCGTTACGGAGGCTCTGGATTTTCACCTTAAATTTTCAGATTGTGAGGCTAACTGGTACTTTGTGCTATTTTTGAGATTGGTCACAGCTCCTGGAATTATACTCAGTTTTTTAATTTGTCGGGCTCCTGGTACATCGGTTACTATATTCAACCAAGGATCGATTACATTAGCTATGAGGCGAATAAACAAAAATGTGGTGGCGCCCTAGAGTCGGAAAAGGAAACTGACGCAGATTTTTTACTTTTTATATTTTCTCCAAGGGTTCAATGTAATGAGTGGTACTTTCTAGGCTTGTTTTTTAAACATATTTGAATTTATTTAGAATGAAAGTGCACCCATGGTAATTGTAATGAAAAAAATAAATGTTTTTGGCAAATTTTGGCAGTAAAAACACTTATCCCTTGTCAGACTTTTTGTTCATAATCCCGGCGCACATCAAGGCAATCACTGTTTGTGTATTTTTGAGAAATTCGTCTAGGTGGTAAAAAACAATTCCTTTTCTGAATTGGGTGTGAGTGACTCAATAATTGTGGGCGCGGCGCCAGAAGAAAGGGGAAGTCAACCTGCGCTTAAACGAATGAGAACTGACTTCGATAAATAAGTTTCGTTCCTTCTCTGTACTAAATAAGCCTCTCCTATTTTCCTACCTAATTACAGTGAAATATTATTGCTAAAGTAAATAATATTATTTTGAGATAAAACCCATTAATTTATGTTTAAAAGTTAATGAATGATAGTTTAGGCATTGAATCAGTTATTATTCTCCATTATTCGATTATTTCGATTATGTGGTCGGTGAGATTCTATAAAAAAATTAATAACATAAATTAAAATTCTATACTCAAAATTTACACTGATTTTATTGTCTCGAGGACGATAGGCTATTGGCCAAATAGTCTATGAGTCAAATAGGGTCGAATCCTTAGGAAAATGGTTTTGAAAAAATTATAACCATCAATTAGAGTTGATAAGTGATTTGGACTAAATCGATCCACTCCGCTCCAATAGGTGAGTTATAACAAATTCCGAATTGTGACTGGACGGAAACTGGTTATTTTTTGGAAAACTTTAATCCAAAAAAACGTCAAAAGGTCAACTTGAAACGTACCCCGTAGTGTCTTCGCCTTTAATATCGCAATTAAGGACGCTGTAATCATGTATATGAATGACATTAAAATAAAA
>SCLH01000238.1:427870-441916 GCA_004367855.1 Oikopleura vanhoeffeni | reverse complement strand
ACAAAATTTGATACTAGACTTTGATTTCCAGATAACTTCCAGTTTTTCACATATAAAAGTAGAAAAGCAAACTAAAAGTCTAATTTTCCTATGTGAAAATGTTCAAAGTTCGAGATATGACAGGGCCCGAGACATTTCGAAAATGAAAACTGTCTGCTATCAATTAAAGGATAAGATTCACTAAAAAATAGGCAAATTTTTCAAAATTTCAGTGATTCTGATGAAACATATAAAAAGTAAAACATTTTTGGTTCCTAAATAAGTTTTTGTGGGCTTTTGTTCATGGCTACACACTTGTTGAGAAAACGAGGTTATTTGCATGCAATTTCAGCTGCTGTTCAATAAAAAACAAAAAAAATGTCATATTTTTTTTTATTTCCCATGAAAATTGAAAGTCTAAAACATTTTTGGGATCCGAGTTGGTTCTTTTTATCGGTCGGGTGATGGCTACATAGTTTTCGATACTTTATTGAATAGCATGCATATTCAGATTTTTTATAAAAATTAAAAAAAAAATAACAAAAACTTTCAATAATTTAATTTCTGATGAAAAAAGTTTCAAAATTATTCTTTGTTTTGAGTTCATGTTGCATATTCCTTTTGTTTGTCATACCACGTAAGTACTCAATAGGCTTTTTTGAATTTTCATATAGAAATGTGTCTCAGGAGAGCAAAATACTTAAAAAACGTCAAAAAAAGTGAAAAATAGCATTTTTAAATTTTGAAATCAACCGCGACAGCCTAAAATTATCCAAAATTTCAGAAACTTGGCATGGTGTTAATTGGGTCTAGTCTTTCCAACTGGCTGTATGCAGAATTAAATTCTTGACGATTTCGGTAACAAAAGGGCCAAAATACTTGAAAAAATGTCAAAAAAATTGAAAAATAGCATTTTTTAAATTTAAAATACGCCGCGACAGCCTAAATCGATTCCGAAAATCTCTGAAACTTGGCATTGTGGGTAATTTGGGTCTAGTCTTTCCAACTGGCTGTATGCAGAATCAAATTCTTGACGATTTCCGGTAACAAAAGAGCAAAATACTTGAAAAAATGTCTAAAAAAAATTGAAAATACACTTTTTTTCAATTTGAAATACGCCGCAACAGCCTAAATCGATCCGAAAATCTCTGAAACTTAGCATGTTGGTTAATTTGGGTCTTTTCTTTCCGACTGGCTGTATCCAAAACAATCCTTGTCGATTTCCGGTACAAAAGGCAAAATACTAAAAAAATTCTCAAAAAAGTGAAAAATACATTTTTCCAATTTGAAATCACCGCGCGGACTTTAATCATTTAATTTTTTTTTAAAATTGATAGGCTTAATTCAGACCTTTAAACAATTGAAGGTCTCACCGAAATTCTATGACTACATCCGGTTTTACAGCCGGTTATCTGTTGACCGGTTTTATTTTGGTCATTTAGACACCAGGGAGTTAAAATTTCGAAAATTCATTAAACCAGTTTTTTGCTCCAAATTAACCAAGGAACACGATAGGAGTACTTAAAATTCTCAGTTTCGACATTTTTTCTGAGTCGAATCGTCCTGTGACACCTAGTCAAGTTAGAACATTTCGCCTTTTTTTCGGTCATGACTCATGAATCATGATCATCTTATTTCAGACTTTTTACAAAGCTGGATATTTTTCTATTAAATAAATTGAAAAACCCTAGAAAAAATAAATTTGAAAAAACTTTCCTTTTTGTAAACTGAACTTGGAACTGCGTTGAGATTTAAATTTTCATCTTGACTGAGACCCGTTCTCCAATGTTATGAATTACCATTTTGTATTATCATTTAAACTATCACTCAAAAAACTGAAGTCTGAAGTTCAAAATTTTTTGATTCAATTTGCATATCTAGAAAATTTTAAAATATTAAAGAATCTCAAATTTAAAACATAATTATCAACTCGTAGATTCTTAAAAGCTTTTTGTATGAACACTCATTGGATAATGAATATAAGTTTATGAAATAATCATATATAATTAGGGGGTGGTGGTCAACAAATAAGTGAAAATCGGGGTTATCATTGGTCGATTGATACTGCCGAGGCAGTACAAATTGTTCGACCAAATATGACCTCTCCTTTAATACAGGGGGAGTTTTGCCAAAAATTTCGGCGATATTGGCAAATTCGGCGCATTGGCACATTCCACGATATAGGAACGAAATCAAAATTTTATGTTCAAAAAATGAAAACCGCGTAGGCGTTCGAAATGACGTCTTTTGTCGAACAATTTTTGAATTTCCTATGATGTAAATCACCAAAATGAGTAAAATTTAATACTCCATCTGAGGCAATCAAATAAAAGTTGGAAAGACTAGATTTGGGATAGTCCATCTTAAAACTAACGTATTCATACACCACAAAGTCATTTGTGATATAAATCTCAAAAAATTAGGCGATATTGGCACATTCGACGGTATAGCACTGAAAGTATTTAAGCTAAAAATCGTGAAATTGCCTAGGTTTTTTTTCAGCGATTTCGGAAATTCGTCGATATTTCTTCCCCCACGTGGGCTTGCCAACATATAATAAAACTTCCTAAACAAACCATACAAAGGCAAGGCTACGCCTTGCCTTTTTTATATTATTATATCATAGACAAAAATCGGCGTGAAAGCCTACGCAACTTTTGATATAACCATCGGAATTTACAAACTCACGTATTTCATGCAGTTTTTTTTCCGCTATTTGTGACCTTCTGAGCATTTTGGCTGATGATATCTGGGCTAGGTAAATCCGATTTTTATAATCTTTTTCACGGAGTTCGAGTAATTTTTCTTGTTTTTCTTCCATTGATTTGAGTAATAATCTGTTTTTATGATATTGAACATGATAATGATGAATTTGAGCATTTTTTGCTAACTCTGCTTCTAGAGAAATAGCAGTTTTTTGAAGAATTCTGATGGCTTCTTTTTTAATAGTCAATGCATTGCGCATCCTGATTATTTTTCTTGATGACTCTGTAAATGCTATTTCTAACTGACGATTTCGTTTACGGTATTTAGATATGTTCTGAAATTTTAGAGTTAAATGAGCAAAATAAATTGTTCTCAAATAGCGAGTATCCCAATCAGAGGTCGGCACAATTGGATCGGATCGGTGGATCGGATCGGGATCCAATCTTTTCAAAAGGCGACCGATCCCGATCCGATCCAATATTTTTAAAAGACGACCGATCCGATCCAATTCTTTCAAAAGTCGTCCGATCCAGATCCGATCCAATTTTTGAACGAGCCGATCCGATCCAAAGCCTCCGATCCGAGCCGATTCTATTTTTTTAAAAATTAATTAGATTTGGTAAAAATGCCTTGGTTTTCATGTTAATTTCGTGGTCAACGCAAATATGGACAAAAATGTGTATACATGTATTAATAATACAATATTATTAACTGTGTTTTTTCATAAGGAGTCTTTATTAAGGACACCTTAAAAAATATGATCAGGAACCCATAAAAAAGACATGTACTCACAAATTATTTGAATTTCCGAAAATTGTGGGAAAGGCAACTAAAAACAATTTTTTAAACATTATTAACAATTAAACATGAAATTGAGTTGCTGGATTTGTATAAAATCTATGCTGTAAAATGATGTGACTCATATGAGTCATATCACCTATTCACACTTTTGTGAATATCCTGGCCCTACTACTTTAAAACACACTTCGTTTCCTAACCAGGGCCGGGATATCCACAAAAGTGTTAATGGGGATATATATTCGCCTGAAACCGGAAGTAGTCATAGAATTTTTGGTTTGTTTGAATGATCCGAATGAAGCCTCATTAAAATTAAAAAAAAATGATTAAAGTTTACGCGCGGTGATTTCAAATTGGAAAAAATGGTATTTTTCACTTTTTTTGACAATTGTTTTGAGTATTTTGCCCTTTTGTGACCGGAAATCGACAAGGATTGTTTTGTGCATACAGCCAGTCGGAAAGAAAAGACCCAAATTAACCAACATGCTAAGTTTCAGAGATTTTCGGATCGATTTAGGCTGTCGCGGCGTATTTCAAATTGAAAATAATGCTATTTAATCATTTTTTTTTCTAAATTGGCATGAGGCTTCATTCAGACATTTTAAACAAACTGAGGGGGCTGCAGCAAAAATTTTATTCTGGAAATACTACTTCCGGTTTTTCAGCCGGTTATCTGTTGACCGGTTTTTATTTTGGCCATTTTAGACACCAAGGAGTTAAAATTTCGAAATTTCATAGACCAATTTTTTACTCCAAGTTAACCAGGGAACATGATGGGAGTACTCAAAATGCTTGGATTTCGAGTTTGTCTCATCCCAAAACTGACCTGTGACAACCTAGATATGATAAAAGTTTTATGAGATTTATTAACTGATGATTTTGAAGATCTATTAACTGATATATTAATTAATTTAACTATCACCTTTAACGAATCGTAATGTTCAGTTTGAGTGGCTATTTCCATAGCATCTTTGGAATGAGTTGAAACCTGGTCCTGATACACCTGTTTCGTATTATAAGTTTCACAGATCGGGAGCTTCGATGCATGAATAATTTCTTGTTTATCATTTTCAATACAAATATCTTCAGTCTGAGAGGTTCCATTTATTCCATATTTACGGGCAGTTGATTGGCTGCCAGTTTTTACCATTTGTTCTTTAGAGGATAACACATGTTCAATAAAAGCTTTTATTCTACAGTATTTGAAACTAACCAACAAAAAATTTACGCAAATTAAGAAACTTTGTCCGTATAATTTATAACTTTTGAGATGTTTTCGATTGATTATAACCCTGAGGCTCAAACAGAAGAAAAATATCAAATTTGAAAAGAATGGTTAACATACAGTATGTGTTTTTTTGAGTGCGAACAGAATCTCAAGTGTCCGGGAGAATCGTCTATAATTTGGGGAGAATTCATTCCGAATCATTATTTTTGTTTGCACGAAAAAAAACACATACTGTAGTTCAAAATTCTAACAAAAACTTGAAATTTACAAGTCTTTTCTGAGACAATGGAGAAAAAATAAGAAATGAGCCCCGTTGTGGCCACCAGCAAAGCTTTGCGATTAATTTAATTTACAAATTAAAAATTTACTAGATATTTATAAGTTCGGCTCCCAAATAAGGTATTTTGACCACTAGGGGCAGAATTTTGAAACAAAGGCCTCGTTATGGGATGCGAGGGATTTCAAGTACTTTTAGGCTCTACTGAAAATCACTTTCTGAACGTTAGTTTAATTTTCTTATGCTCTGAATAGTACTGACTACAGAGTCGTACTACATATTTAAAATATTGAATAATTACTGAAGCCTCGGGCCGATTTTTTTAGATAATATTTATTTTTGGTTAGGTCGAATAGGAATCTTACGCCAAAAATGACTCTGCGCACCCAAGTCGTATAAATCGCCCATTATCTTCGTCTTTTAAGTTTATTTTGAAACCTTACTAAATTAATTTTCATTGTACAAATTCAGACTACAATTATATTGATTATGCATTCATGTTTAATGGTCGAAAGCCGGACTCAAAGTTCANCATTATAAGTAACGTTATAAGTAACATTATTAAAAACATAATAAGTAACATTATTAATAACTTCATTAGTAACATTATCAGTGACATTATAAGTAACGTCATAAGTAACATTATCAGTAACATTATTAGTAACATTATAAGTAACATCACCAGTAACGTCATGAGTAACATTATTAGTAGCATTATGAGTAACATTAAAAGTATCTGTTACAATAATAATTTTACTGCCATTCTCACAACCAGATGCACCATTTGCATGGTGGGGAAAAACATGCATAAAATGACGTGAAATATCAGTAAAATAAACAATTATATTGCCATTTTAACATCCATATGCACCATTTGAATGGTGGAGAAAAACATGCATATAATCACCATAAATATCTGTATAACTAACAATTCTATTGTCATTCCAACATCCATATGCACCATTTGAATGGTGGCGGAAAAACATGCATAAAATTCAACGAAAAATTCAGTAAAATTAACAGTAAATCTGTTCATTCCTAACATCCCATATGCCCATTTTGATGGTGGGGGAAAAAAACATGCATAAAATCACGAAAAATATCAGTAGAATTAACAATTCTATACTTTAGTTGGTCCATTCTAACATCTCTATGCACATTTTAAACTGGGTGGGGAAAAACATTGCATAAATCAAGAAAAATATCAGTAGAAAAATTACATCTATAAGTCAATTTTCTAACTTCCATATTGCCACGCATTTAAAGATGGTGGGGAAAAAACATGCATAGAAAAGAGCATGAACGAATATCACGAAAATTTACTGTTATATTTCACACGAATAAGAATACCAATTAAACTAGTTGTAAAATATGACCATACAGAAAAACATTCGTTGTTCAAACGTATTATGAAAATATCGGGAAATAAAAAGTGAAAATATAAGANTATGTTCATGTTCTATGTCTATGATTCATGCTTCATGTTCTGTGTCTATGTTTTGTGTTCTGTGCTTATGATTCATGTCCTATGAATTATGTTCATGTTCTATGTCTATGATTCATGCTTTATGTTCTGTGTCTATCTTTTGTGTTCTATGTCTATGATTCATGGTCCATGTCCTATGAATTATTTTCATGTTCCGTGTCTATGCTCTGTGTCTTGCTATGTATTCATGCTCATATCCTGTGTCCCATGCTTTCAAATCTCCATCACCATACGTAATAGTGACTCAAGTTCATTTCAAACTGTTTTCATTGGTTAGAAACCAGATAGCACTCTTTTACACCTAAAAATATCCTTTAAATATTCAATTTTCTGGTCTATCGAGTAGTTTTAAAAAATGAAACAATCATGAGCTTGGAACATAATGATCATCTCAAGTGAGTTTAAGAGTAATGAATCATTACTAATGATTCATCTTCCACTTAACCCACCAAAGATGTTCAAAGACAATTATTTCAAAAAATATAAAGACTGATGAAATTAATCTTTAATATTTTTTTTGAATCAATTAAAACAACTAACTACAACCCAAAAACTTGTCCAATAATGCCCTTTCCTTGCTCCTGCTGGGCGGAATGTGATAATTGTAAAGTTTTGTCTCATTCAAAAGCAAAAATTTGAAGGAAATAACCAAAGGTCCAAATACCCCCCGGCAAGATCAAAAATCTCTAGCTAGAGCACCAGGGATATTACTACTGCAATCGATTAATCAGACCCGATTTACCCAAAAATAATATGTTGTTTGTTAAATTTATCAAACAATGACACTTCATNTGATTAAAATGCCTAAAATCAAGACAATATATTTTAAAAATGATAAAAAAGTACTTTTCTAACGCTGTATTCGGTTAAAAATACCACCAGCTAATTTCAAATTATCCATATTTTCAGAAAAAAAATAAAAGAATAAAATTCTGAATTTTTTGTTTGAGCCTCAATACGTATTGTACAATACAAAACCGTTTTTGATTCAAAGGGGTTGCAACAGGATATACTTTCATTCGTTGATGAATTTCTTGTATTAAAACACGATTTATCCCCGGGTATGACCCTACCCATGAGTCAATTATGTATAAGAGAGCAAAAGTAGCTTTGCCCTCTAGCGCCCGCGTGTACATTATTTGTACCATGGTTTATTATACCGTCATTAGAAAATCGACTACGAGAAAGCTTTTGAATATATTTTTGAAGCGATACGGTGACTTTTATATTGTCGTTAAAATTATTTTGAGGTTATCGACTGTAGTTTTCATAAAAAAATGTTAACCTTCGACTCGATTTAATAGGTTATTGTTATAAAACATTAGCCAAAAATTTTTCTTTCATTTTTAACGTAAACAAAAATAGCATTTACATAATAACGCTAAGTTGAAAATACCTCACGCAAAAACTTGTTCCTCGGATCTTGTTTATAATATAAGTTTGGTAGAAAAAAACTCGCGATACAATTAACCTTAATTTTAAATCGCATGTAATTTTTAACATTTTAAACACACATCCCCTTCGAGTTATCGCAATGACAAGAAATTATTTTCTCATTTATATAAGGATTTAAGGATATAAAAGTTCAACTTTGAGTCTCAGCGATTTTCAAGGAAATAAGTGTTTTACAGTTCCTGATTTCTTAAAAGGTCTTTTATTGTCTTTTTATTTTTGCTGCCCAATTCATTTTCAGAATAAAATTTGACAAAAAACTGAAATTTAGTTTTCAATTGAAAATTTCAATTTTCAATTAAGTTGTTATCGGTTTTTCAGCATTGGAAATCTACGATAGTTCTGAAAAATACAAATTTTTTTTTTATAATTTTTGCCAGGAAAACGACCAATAACAGCCTATTTTAAATGCTATAGAGAGTAGGAGTCGTAAAATAAATTGTATTTTAAAAGTTCATCGACTGTACAGTTTGTCAGATTTTAGCCAGCGAGGGAAGCTCCAGAAAGCAAACGACACCGACCAATTAGACGTGAGATAGAACAACATCATCACAAGATTATTGAACTTCTGCCAATAATCACGCGTACGAGTCATACGGTATGACCTAGCCTGTTATAGGTCGAGTAGAAAAACGTCGAAATTAATCAATTTTTTGCCTTCATTATGTTCCTTGGTACTTCAGGAACAAAAGTGCTTATATAGGCTGCTCGGAATTTTAACTCCCGGGCGGCTTAAATGGCCAAAATAAAAACCGTTGTCTGAAAAACCGGAAATTAATTTTATTTATTGGCGCGTGCACCAGCTGCGGATGAATGAAATTACAGAGAACCTACGTACCAAGTTTCAGCCAATTCTGACATAAAATTATGACCATGTGCTTTCAAAGCTTCTCTCGCTGTCAAAATCTGATATGCCGTAACGGATTCCTAAATTATGCCGTTAAAAAATCTCTAGGAAGAAGTTATAAAATGTAAATGTCGAAAATTTTAATGCCAGTTGATTGAAATGATAAACTAAAAAGATATTACTCACAGTCATCATCTAAAATATTGGGACCATTTGTTTGGTCTAGTAGACATTCCATGGCCTCCTTTCGTTTTCCTAAATCTTTATAATATACAGCCGCCTTGATAAGAAATTCTTTTCGAAAATCATCTCCAATTTGGGCCAAATCTTCCGAATATTTGGTAATGATCCTTTTCATCAACTCAACTAACGTCCTTGATTTTGGAAGGTTGAAGACGACTCGGATTATATTACGATTAACCAAATGGTCTTTTGATAGTGCATTTGAAAGTAGGGATTCGGCTTCAATATTTTTACCTAATTTATCAAGTTATTGAAAATTTTAATTTAAAATCATCTTTTTAGGTGGTACCAGTCGGCATTTTTGGCAACCATTTCACCCCCCTTTTAAAATTGACTTTTTATTGGTTTCAGACACACCTGATAAAGTACTTTTTTCGTGATATCAAAATAAATGGGCAGAATAAAAAAATATGTCGCCAACCATTTTGTGATTTATATCAGAACCCCACATGATGGAGAGATGATATTTATATTTTTAACTGCCCTTGAAAATCTCGACTAAACGCAATTAGAAATTCAAATTTCAGAAAAACTACAGCCTGAGTTTTCTCGTTTACCGCGTTTTTTTTATTCGGTCGGTTAGACAGACGTATTAAATTTCACTTCGATTTGAGATAATCGATGAGTCAATTTTGACACGTGATTTACCGCGTTTTTTTATTCCTATCCCCGCGTTTTTTTTATTCCCAGCCCCGCGTTTTTTTTATTCTCAGCCCCGCGTTTTTTTATTCCTATCCCCGCGTTTTTTTTATTCTCAGCCCCGCGTTTTTTTTATTCCTATCCCCGAGTTTTTTTAATTCCAAGCCCCACGTTTTTTTAATCCCGGCACAGCGTTTTTTTATTCTCAGTCCCTGGTAGGGTGTTTTTTGCGACGTATCTGTCTACACTAAAAGTCGTTCGACGGTCTATTTTGAGTTAACTCCCGTAGTGGCCGACAATCTCTGGACCCGTAGTGTCTTTGCACCATCCGTGGTGTTGCGTTTAAATTAAGCATTAAAACCGAATATTCATTATCAACATATATTTTTTCAATGATAATCATATCATTCAAAGAATTATCTACAGACCTATAATAAACAATTTTTAAAAAAAGTTTTTAACAAGTCATCAAATGTGAATTAGAAAATTAAAAACTCTCTCATTTTTGCCGATTCTCACAAACAAGTACATAAATAACACGAATCAAGGGTTAATTTGACATTTTCAAATTTAAAATATTAAACAGTCATCAATTTTGGTATTGCATCTGCAAAAAAAATGGAATGTTTTATCATCATTACGTTACGATTATTTTAAGAGGTCTGAGTGATTTGAGTACTTTTGAAAAAAAAAACATAGTACAGTAATTTGAAAAAGTACTCAAATTACGTCAAAAAAATGCCAGGGTCAACTTCAAACGTTTTTAAGACTTTTTTCACATTACACCAAAGTCCGAATAAAATCACGTGACGAAATAATCCAAAAATAAGGTTTGGAATATGTCATAAATAAATCCTTATTTCTCAAAAAAAAAGATCACGTGACGTTTTTGGGAAAAATAATTATGTTCAAAACTCTTGAATTAGGTTTTAATTTGGCCGAAAAAATTTTTCAGCGTAATTTGATCACTATTTGTTTACTTGAACCAAAACCTTATTTCCTAATTTGAAGGTCACGTGATCGTTTTTGGATTTTGGTGTAATGGAAAAAAAGTCTTAAAAACTTTTAAAGAACCACTTCACTTGTTTCAAAAATTGATTCAAGCAATTTTTAAAAAAACAGTACAACTTTTACCAACCTTATTCCTTAAATATACGGTCACGTGATCATTTTGGGGCTATCGTATATGAGANTTTTTTATTCCCAACCCCGCGTTTTTTTTATTCCTATCTCCGCGTTTTTTTTATTCTTAGCCCCGCGTTTTTTTTATTCTCAGCCCCGCGTTTTTTTTATTCCTATCCCCGCGTTTTTTTCGGGGAACACTTTTTTCGCGGTAAAAAAGTTTGTTTACATACCGCGTTTTTTTTATTCGATGTTTTGCTGTCTAACCGACCGAATAAAAAAAACGCGGTAAACGAGAAAACTCAGGCTGTAATTCACAAAATCTGTCAAGTTTAAAATTATCTCCAAAATGTTACTTAGATAATACAGATAGGAAAAATAAAATCATAATGAATTCACGGCCATAAAAATTCTAGACCGGCTACCTGGAAAATACCAATTTTTTGAAGATTTCTAGAGTTTGAAATTTTTTTCGGAATTTGTCAAGTTTAAAATATCCACACAAATACTCTAATTTTTTTCATGAAATTTTATTTTTTTGCATGTTTAATGGAGGCGCTGAAATTTTTTAAATTTTACGGTCTTCTAATCGGTTCACCGGAAGGTTGGCAGTACTCGAAATAACTTTTCAAAGCTTTCCAAATTTTGTCATTTAGATTTTTTTTGTCAATTACCCCCTCAACTGTTTTAATATTTGTCACCATATTCGATTTTGAAAAAATGGCTGCCATTTCGCACCCTATCTTTAATTCATCTAAATTACCTTCATGAATTGCATATTTAGCTTGAAGATATTTTAAATCTGTCGAACAATTTTTCTCTCCACTCAATGTTGAAAGCACTTTTTTCACTGTTTCAAAATCTCCATCTGCAAAACGCGCTGTAGCATAATCGACTATTTTTTCTATTTTTTGCTCTTTTTCCATTTTAGAGAATAATAACAAATTTCTCAAACTTTCTCAAAATATTTCAAGTTCGAACAAAAAATTAGTAATCTAGAAAATACATAATAGAAATAGTACGCGTTGTTACTTAGCAACGAATATCTTGATAAACTGAACAAAACCCTGAATTAATATTAGTTTGAGGGAATCATTTAAGAATAAGATTCAACTAGAGGATCTTTTTCAGTGTTTAGCATTTTCTTCCATTTCCAGGCAGTTAGGAAATATTTCCTCGATTTTTCGAAATAAATATTACTGAATTAAACTAAGGTAGGCAAGACAAAACATTTCTTACGGTAGCTGATTTTTTGATATGTTCTACAGTATGTGTTTTTCAAACCATAATTAAAAATGATCTATGCAAAAAAAAATTCAAAAATTCACAAAGAAAGTATTCAAAAACGCAAAAACCGTTTTTGAAATTATCTATCATTGAGATGGAGTTTTTGAAATTAATGTAAAAAATAATTACCAGCTTAATAATAGGCAAAAGTTTTTCAAAATTTTCGAAAATGAATAAAATCTGAGCTGGTCGATTTTTGCCGTTCCTAGCTTTAAACGGGTCAGGATCTTTCAGAATACAATCTGAATTTTAGATGCTAGATAATGATGATGATGATAATTTTTATTCTAAAGGCTTTAATTTAATTGTTTTTCATATGAAATTGCTACAAACCGACTTTATCCGATGTAACGAATCGTTACTAACGATACGAAGAAAAAATTAGAAAATCGTCAGTGTTTTTCTTAGTAAAGGGTGCCATTATTCATAATTAAACCACCTACACTTGAATGAACACTTGAATTCTGCAACATTTATATTATTGTGCTTGATAGAGTATTCAATTCTCTCATTCGAACTAACAAAACTTCATATCCCTTCAAAGGATTTATAGTGATTTAGGGTCACTTTTTGACCCACACATCATTTTCGAGTCATATTTATTGTATTTGATAAAATATTAAACATCCCAACAAAAAAATTTGTGGATTGTCTTTCCAGTAGTTTCTACAAAAATTTAAAATTTTTCTTCAGGTTTCGGCAAATTTATTACGAAAAATCCTAATTTTTTGTAGAAACTACCGGACAGACAATCCGCAAATTTAGTATTTCTAATATTTGATCAAATACAATAAATATGACTTGAAAATGATGTGCAGGTCAAAAAGTGACCCTAAATCACTATAAATCTTTTAACCCTCTCAGGGAGTGGGCGTCGATATCTCAGCTTCAAGTATAATACTTTTTGATACACCTATTTTCTAAAGAATTTTCTGCCAAGTTTTTTTACTTTTAAGATTTTTTTTGGTTTTGAGATTTTTTCGAAGAAAAGTCTGTTTTTCGGGGGTTGAAATTAAGGGTTAAATTAAAGAGGATTTAGAATGAAAGGTGCCAATTTCGATCTATAAATGTTTAATAACTTTAAATTTTGCGAATAAACACTTTGAGCTCTTAATATGTTCCTAAAAGGTTTAAAATTCAATTTTTCATTGTTTTTCTCAAAAATATTTGGAAAATTTTGGAAAAAAAACTGAAATTCACAAGCATTTTTCGAGACCCTATGACAAAATTACAAAAAGTTCGCCCGAGAGTATTATAAGCCAGGCTTTGTCATGACTTTAAAGCATAAATTAAAAAAAAATCCAATCCAAACATGTAGGGAGGAGGTAGGACTTTTCTAGGTGTCACAAATTTCATTCACTTGAAACAAAAAAAAAGCGTAAATTAATCGACGCCATCCCTTAAAGAGTGGGTGTTGCAAATTTGAGCCTCTCCGAAGGCCGCATTTCCGCAAACTAGCAAAGGTGATATTCCAAAAACATTTGTAACTAACAGAACCAAGTTTCGCAGGTATTTTGAATTTAACAGTAATCTGATACAATCCCACCTACGCCGACACATACGCTTTTAAAAAGCTTCCTAAAAAAACACTCAGAACGTATCTTTTCCTTCAATTTTCACCATTTTTTCTTTATTTTTTTGTTTCAGGCTCCGGAAAAACCTCACACATAATGCATTAGCGCCCTATTCTCGAAATTTTGCTTTCGGCGGACAAAAACGCGAAAAACAAAAAGTAATATTTTGAAAATTTTGAAATGGTCAGTTTGGGAGGCTCCGTCAAAAGGTATCTCCTCCACCAGTTTAGGAGTTACAGTTTTGGATCATACTGCATCTGAAAGCACAATACTTGTTTGAAAATGCATTAGAGAGTTTTTTTTGAAATTTTGATTCGGCGTCTTTTGAGGGCCATGTCAACTTTTCATTTTTATTTTGAATTTTGACAAAATTTAGAAACCAAAAAAAATTAAAAAATGCTTCAAAAT
>SCLH01000238.1:389554-422378 GCA_004367855.1 Oikopleura vanhoeffeni | reverse complement strand
AAAATAATAATAAAATAATAATAAAATAATAATAAAATAATAATAAAATAATAATAAAATGTAAACGTTCGCAAGAATGAACACTTTAATTTAAGAAAAAAAAATAATTTTCACATTTTTTTCTTTCATATATCGCTCTGAAAAAATGTACCAATCTTCCGGATCGATGCCACCTCCTTAATACTTCCCAAAGAGAAACTTCCTCATAATATTTTTGGTTTCTGTGTTTAAAAGCACAGCAAAGCTGGTGGGAGTAACTTTATTTTCTGAATCCAAAATAAATTATGTCTTAGTAGACGAAAAGTCAATAAAAATTATTAATTCTTCCTCAAAATATACTAACTTATTGGTAATCTAATAATAATTAATAAAATTACTTCTGAAATACAGTACAACAAGATTTCTGTGCTATTTGCATTAAAAAAGAACTGCCCTAGCTGAGAATCGAACCCGGATATCCTTAGCCAAAGTGCGCAGCGCTAACCATTCTGCCAATAAGTACCATGATCATGTCCTCTCCTTCCAAACTTAAATAGCAAAGTTGAAAATGTACTGGAAATGTATGTAGGCTTCTCTCAAGAATGTGAAAAATCAAACTTAAGGTTGATGGTGGGCTAATTCGATTTTATAAAGTAAGTTTGTATGATATTGTGTACACTGGAAAGCTCTTAATATATAATGAACTTATGTATTATTACAAAAGTATCCATTATGTAACAGTAGGCCAAGTTGGAAAAACTTCCAGTGAGCAAGAATACGACTAGCTAACCATTACTAAATATAAGTGACGGATCTAATCCTCAATAAAAAAATTTGTGTTAAAACGAATACTTGAAAAATGACTCAATTTTCGCTGTCATCGGACGTTTCTAATAATAATACATAGATTAATAGAAAGATTTGTTCAAAGGTAAGTTTTAACTCCTTGGGATTGAGTTTTATCTTAAATTATCTAATTAGTCTTTTTCGCCTGTTTCAAGTATTATTGTCACGAAGCCCGTCTCCCCCTTAATCCGCCAAAATTGCTTCTTCATCCACCCCCAAAAACGCTAAATCCGATGCCAATTAAATAGCTCTCTCAAGTAGTACAGAAACTTATAAATATTTTTTGTTCAATATCACCAAGTCATTCTATCAGCCAATTATTTCACACAATAAAGAATATTTCTTCACTTTAGATCTATTCAAAATTTGTCTCAATTGTTCGAGGGAAAATTAAAATAAAAAAGTTTACAATACTGTATTTCTGAATCGGACAAATCAATACTTTGCGAGTTTTCTTTTCAAGGGACAGGGTCGATATCAATGAATTTAGGTTTCAGAATTTTTAATGCAAGTTTATTGAAGTTTCAGTGGGACAAAACAAATTTTGTAGACAACAAATCACATTCTATTATTATTTGCAAGGAAATCTTAGAAATTGTATAATAAGAAAATGTTCCGAATCTGTTTCGGGATCGATAGTAAAATGTTCTAACAATAATTCTTGCATTGAAAATGAAGAATACAAATATTCACTGATGATTTGCATTGGATTAATTTTTGGGTGAAATTTTATTGAAATATCGCATAATGTTTTGATTAATTTTCAACTTATAGCAAAATATTAAATTGTTGTTAAAAAGTTGTACTGGTTGGGTACTTAAAGTACTAAAATGGGTACTAAAATTTAGTACGGCCCCCTAAACATATGTTTGTTCTAATGGAGAGCTAAACTTAAACAAATTTATTTTTCTTAACTATTAAATTGCTACTAGATTGGCTATAAAGTTATAAGAATTCACTATAGATTTGTACTACAATGCAATCGAAGTATTTTGGTTGATAGTATTATAAAATAAAATTATTATAAACGTTTCGCTATTATTATAAATAGTATAGATAGTATTATTGTTAGAGTTATGAGTCACCTAAAAAAACGTGCAAAAGTTGACCAATGAGCGCCCTTGTTATTTCTTATTATGAAATGGAATCTTTTTTAAAAATTTAATTCAATAAGTGAAAAACGCGCCAAAAACGAGATTTTATTTCTAATGGTCCGAAAAATCAAAGAAAATTAACAACAATTAAATTAAGTCAAAAAGGCATGATTTCTTAACTTCATCGAAAGGCTAGTAAAAATTACACGCGGCCATTGGTTGGTGACATTACCTATATAAGAAAGACCTCATTTTTAGAAGCCAGTTCACCTCAACTGCATTGTAAGAGTTTTGTACAACTAAACAGTTGTGCTGATTGTACTTAAAGTTGCCTCCTATTCGAAAAGTGTTAATCAGTGTTCTAAAATGGGATGAGTTTTCAATCCCGGTCCCAAGTCATATTTTTTTCAATCCCGATCCCGCCCGATCCCAATGTAAAAACCGCCGGACAATGTAAAAACACTCGAGATCCCAATCCGGTCCCGACCAACTTTTCAACTTCAATCCTGATCCCGTCCCGGTCCCGAGTCGGGACTCCCGACCTATGTGAAAATTTCAATCCCGTTTCAGAACACTGATGTTAATGTGTTATTCAATATGCTGCTCATGTCATGAGCCTCATGATATTGTCATTAATTTTATCACATGGTCATCAATTGACAAAAATCAATTGAATACAGCTGTAATTTTATTAAATAGATGTTAAATTATGTACACTGATTACTAAAATTACGTGTTTCAGCCAGCCTTATTGTCCCAAATTCCATAAAATTAAATATATGTTTGGCTACAATTTCAATTTAATAGCCATCATGAAGAATTCTGTAACGTTTTCCAAAGATAATAATGTCACGCGGGATATAATGAGACAAAAACACAAATATATATTACAAAAATCATGTAATTGTAAACTAAATTACAATGATTTTTGTTATATTATAATATATTAAGACAGATTGTATATTATATATTTTGTATAATATACATGTACAGCATCATTATTATGCCTTAATTTCGGTCACGTTCCGGAAATTTAATTTTAACTCACTGAATCTTACCCATGATAACTTTATGTTCTGGCGAATAGACGTTTTCAAATAGTTTCCGTAATTAACATATTCTGATCATGTCAAACATAAATCAGGGCACAAATTGAGCGAATAATATTCGCCGAATATATTATTATCACAAGGACAAGAAAAATTATACAGTTGTTGACCAGTTAAAACCCCTCTTTTGGGAATATCTGATATTTCTAAGTTGCCATTTTAAGTGTAGAAAAAGTTTCTTAAAAATGTATGTAATAAGAGTACAAAACGAACGTATTTTTTAAACACACCTACCCTTATAACTGCATGCCATTTTTATCCGAACGAAAATTTGGCCTGTGACCACTTATAAGTTATAACGAGGGTCAGTACCGGGCGTAAAATCGACTTTTAAACTAAGTAGTTATTAAACATTGTGACGGTGACTGTGATTATTTAAGGAGAATTTTTTAAAAAATAGAGAAAAAAATATTTTTGAAAAATGTTTTATTATGGTAAGATGCAATTTATGCGTAATGACGATTGAAGGAGGTGCCAATGCTGCTCAATTCAAATTTGCTTAACGGATAGCAAATAAAATTTACGTGGAAAAGACATAAAATGTCGTGGCAAAGAATGTTAGCTAAAATCAATTTGAGTTCGGGTCGTCCGCCTACGCATTTTTCAGCAAATTCCTTTAAAACTACCTGAAAAAAATTTTCGGAATTTTTTTCGAATTTATCAAATTTTTTTTCTAAAGATAACTCAGACTACATCAACGCTAACATCGTGTTCGCTGCGCGCCACGTGTCAACAGACATAAAATATCTTGAAAGGCCTCACAAACAAACAGTGTGCTTAAACCACAGAGTACACTAGTGGCTCCAAAAAAATTTCATGTCGGAAATCATTTTTTTTGAGAAAGTTTAACCATAAACTCAAAGAATTAGTGCTGGGGGGTTTAGTTTTGCAGATAAATCTCCCGGTACTGACCCTAGTTATAACCCCTTGACCATTTAAAACCCCTCTTTTGGGCAAAATCGCTAGAAGGGATTTTAAGTCAACCACTGTATTTGAACAAAACATGTGCCGTTCTTGAGGTAAACTGTGTTTTGTAAAAATGATTAAATGTTGCATATATATATATAATTAACAAGTGAAAGTATAACGAAATATTGAGCTTATTTTTAATTTTTCTGAAACCTTAAAATTTAATCGCAAATATTTATTGTGTCTGAATCGCTTCCCAGTTTTTCGCCGACTTTTCAAAAAACTTTCTTGGAAGTATCATTTGATCGATTTCTTCGTTCTATGTCGGTGTATCCGGCGCAATTATAATTTTTACTTTTTTCACCGTCGCCGACTCCAAACGCGAAAATCGTCCGTCGACCCTGTTCCTCGATAATTAGGGCCAATTTTACACTTCATTTTAACATGATAGATTGAAATTAAAGAAAAAACCAAAGATTTGTTTTATTTTATTTTTGGAAGTAATGTTAAGCGAACGTGGCAAGGAAATGTAAAGTCATGAATTTGAGTAAATTAAATTTTGTACAAGAACTTTACGATGCATCATCAAATCTTAACAAATAAAATAAATCGGTTGAAAAATTTTGACCCTTTTTCACACTCACATCAGAATATAAAAACGAAATCTTTGTATTTAAACCGATCGTATCTCGCCGAGTTAACCTTTCAATTAGTCTCATTTAAAACTAAGAGACAAACTGCCTTATTCTGCCACTTTATGCTGATCTTTTTTTTTTAAGTTAAGGGGGTGGGTGTCGCTTTTTGGTACCTTTCAATCATGCCTCAGAATAATTCTAGCCTTTGTCTAACGATTCCATATCCTATACTCAAAATTTAAACACCACAGCACCAGGTGCTGAGTCAATTCTAGAACGCCCAATCTTTTTTCAAAGTTATACTTCTATTACGTCCCACATACAACGCGTCTGAAAATTCACACAAAGTACGGGATCAATAAGGTTACTAATATGTTTGGCCCATTTTTTTTGAATTTTGCCTTTGTATTTTCTAGAATCCCTCTCGAGAATCCCTTTTTTCGACTAAGGTAGATAAATATAGTGTCGTTAATATGTTTGGCTCGGTTTTTTTGGATTTTTTCCTAGAATTCTAGAAACTTGACTTTAAGTGAACCGGAAATGAAAAGTTCGAAAAAAGGTCGCCGGATTTGAACCAAAGTACCACCAAATTGAAGGTGAGATTTCATTTATCAAAAAATTGGCTTACAGTTAATCGAAATTTCAAACCAATCAGCGTCAAATTCGATAAATTGGTTGAACATTTTTGCCAAAAAATAATTGAAATTTCTAGAATTGCGAGTGTAATGCGATTGTTTTGAAAAAAATAATTGCCACCATGATATTCCTTGGGTCAACTTTAGTCATAATCGATATTAATGTATCTTAAATTAAATCTATAAAGGGCTCAAAAAAAAGCGACACCCACCTCCTTAAACTCAACGGTGTTTTATTTTTGAAATCAGGACTCAGTAAATTAATAAAAACTTTGTATGAATACCGAGTACTACAAGATGTAATTTATTTTTGCCGATGTTTCACGGGCTACTGGAACGAGAAGTCAGGTATCAAAGGTGTGAAACACGTGAATCCTCATCACTGAAACTTTCTTCAGTAAAATGATAAAATAATATTGACAGGGGGGCAATATCGCCGAATTTACCGAAAAAAACTTCCGCAATTTCGCTAAAATACTTCCTGTGCCAATATCGCCGAATGTGCCAATATCGCCGAATTTGCCAATATCGCCAAATTTTTCTGAGATTTATATCTCAAATTACTTGTTGAGCGTCATGAATGACGTCATTTTCAGGATTAACTTATTTAAATCTAGTCCTTTCAACTTTTATTTGATTGCCGTTGGTGGAGTTATTAATTCTACCCATTTTGGTGATTAACTTAATGCGAATCCATTGTAAAACTCCTTATAAAATTCAAAAATTGTTCGACATATGCCGTCATTTCGAATGCCTACGCGTTAATTTCTGTTCCTTAATCGCCGAATGTGCCAATATCGCCAAAATTTTTCGGCAAAAAACTTTCGGCGATATTGGGCCCCCTGTTTTGTGTTTTTGAAAACAGGGTGTAAATTTGAATAAATGATAAGTAAACATTTATAATACCATTTATAATTACCAAAAATATTTGAACTAAAATTGATCCAAATTTTGCTCAAAAAAGATTCGACACAATATTCGATAAAAAAAACACTCAAATTTTGTGAAAAATCTCAATTTTTACAATGATATTCTCGAAAATGCATTTTGTGTCTTTCCTCGTGCAATTTGGTGCGTTTGGAATTCCCAAAGCTAAAATAAAAAAAACATTGAGTACACCCTTACTGTACTCCTTTAAGTCCTTTAACTCTTAAGTCAGATAATTATGACTTTTTGAGCTCAAAAACATCACAAAAGTTATTTTTTGTAATATTTTGTATATGATTTATTAGTAGTATTAGCATATTGATTTTTTAAATGGTTTTGTTGGATACCATCAAAACTTTTTTTCGACCAAAAAGTTTATGGTAAACTTGGAGCCTTGGTTTTTATTAATAAATATATTATTCAAAGTTAAAATTAGTTCTTAGACGGGCAGATTCTTATTTGTGGTTCAGTTGTTGAACAGGTGGTTGTTGAACTATGAAAACTGCTAGACCAACGGGAAAAATTTCTAACTCTCATTTGCAAAAAAACTACGCTAGCTCGTAATTTGCGACTGTGAAAAATTGAGAACTGAATCTCTGTCCCCATATCGCCGAAAGTGCCAATATCGCCTAATTGTTTTGGAAAAAAACTTTCGGTGATATTGCCAATATCATATTGGGCCTCCTACTGTACAGAGGCAGGCTCCATATGGCCGGCCCAATATCGCCGAATTTACCAATATCGCCGAAAAAAACTTACGCAATTTGTCGCTTTTAGCTAAATTCTTGCCAGTGCCAATATCGCCGAGTGTGCCAATATCGCCGAAATTGCGTTTGTGCTCGCGGTTTTTATTATAAATTACTTTGAGTGCGTCATGAATGACGTCATATTTAAATATTTAATTTCCCTTATCAAATTTTTTAAATTTTCATTTGATTGCGTTTGGTAGATTACGTAATTCTATACATTCTGGTACTTTACTTTATTTGAATCTATTGTAAAATTCGTTATAAAATTGGAAAACTTTTCAAATTATGACGTCATTTCGAACGCCCACGCGTTTTTAATTTTTTAACGAAAAATTAATTTTGGCCCCGTATCGCCGAAAGTGCCAATATCGCCGAAAAATGCCCAATATCGCCGAAAAATGCCCAATATCGCCGAATTTTTCTGGAAGAAAACTTTCGGCAATATTGGGCCCCCTGTACTAAGTATTTAATTCAGTGCTCAAAACTAGGTTTCTTCTGCATGTATTTATTTCAATGTGGTGTCATTTCTTTAAAAAAGTTGTTTAGGACACATGTATAACTTGTTCAGCATCGTTAATCAACCATTTTATTAATTGTAATTAATTTTTCGATCTATTTCGGAGTTTTTGTTTGATGATTAAAAATTAGACAATTACATCGGTACGATCATTTGCGAAATATAATCCTTCAAAAATTGTCTCAAATCGGATGTCTCTGTTTTCAGAGCAAAATTTTAAATTTCAAGTTCAAATTTTCAAGAATACAATTTTCGTGACCACTGTGGTTAGGACGTAAACACTAAAATTAAGACAATTTGACAGATTTTCACGTAATCTCAAATTTTTTCCCTTTTTAGCTTCAGAATCTTTGTTGATTTAAAATCGTCCCGTGTTTAACCGCGGTTAACTAGATGGTCGATCGGATGGGTACTCAAGATTCAAATGAAATCGCGAGATCAAAGATAGATCTTTCAACTCTATTTTCGGAAATTTTCCATCTAACTTTCGGAAACTTGACCGAAGACAAAAATATGATTTTGCGAAGTGCGATGATCACAAATTCCGAGATCACTCATTAAATATAAACTTCAGCTCTATGGTATAGGCTATATGGATTTTGTTATAAACTTAATTTCGTATAACCTTCTTATGCTAATTTTTTGTTGCTTAAGGGGGTGGTGTGAGTGATTTTTGACATTTTGAGGCTTTACGGCTAAACGGCTGACCGGTAGAACATTCTCATTTATACATATGAAATATCAATCTTGATCTCGCGATTACATAAACAATTCATACCACTCCCACCAACCATCTGGTTAACCCGCGGTTAAACCACGAGTTCCCTCAAGCTTTTTAAAAGAAGCAAGTATCCTTAGAGCTTATATCGGAAAGTTTGTGACAGGTTTTGGTAAGAATCCGTAAAATTGTCTGAATTTAGTGAATGACTATTTTTTTCGAATTTTTGCCTCAGGGTCAGCAATTTCTGGTTGAAATATGCCGGCAAAGATGGGTTTTTCGAACGTTTTGATACAAGGCTTTTCTTTGGAAATTGCCAGAAACGTCATTTTCCGGATATACCAGCCCAAGGTTGATGAACATCGAATGAGAAAGAATGCTTTTGAATTTGGCTGATTGGCTGTTAAATCGACAAAAAAGTGCGCGACAATTTTAACATAAAATGAAATATTGAGAAAATTTTTAATGGCCCACCAAAAAAGATTTCTGCTATACGATATTTGTAAAAGATATTAGCAACTATGGTCTCATTTTTCAACACAAACAGTGCTAGAAGAGCCAAAACTCGAAAATTTATAGAATAAACCCTATTATTTTTTCAAGAATCCGCATGTGTTGAAAATAAGACCATATAGTTGCTAAATATCGTTTCCAGCAAATCGTATACAAGGAATTTTTTGTGCACTTAGATTTTATTAATTCTCACTTTAAATGTCAAAAATTTTTGATTTACGCGCACTTTTTTTGTCATTTACAGCCAATTCAGCCCAGGAAATTCAAAAAAGTACTCCCATTCATGTTCACCAACCTGGGCTGTGTTACCATTCCGAAAATACGTTTCTGGCATTTCTACCACAAAAAAGCCTTTGGTATCAAAACGTCGAAAAAACACTATTTTTTGGCATATCAACCAGATTGGCTGATCCCTGAGGTAAAAATGCGAAAAAATATAGCTTACCATTTATAAAATTCAGACAATTTTCCGGATATCTCACAAAATCTCAAAAACTTTCCCGATATATAAGCTCTAGGATCCTGGTTTCTTGAAAAGGGACTGCGTGTTTTTAACCCCGGTTTTAACCGATGCGTTGGTGAGAGGTTACTGATGTACAATGGAATCGCGAGATCAAGGATAGATCTTTGCATATTTATTGATGAGGAAATGTTCTATCCGCATCAAGTTTTAGCCTGTACCAAGCCTTCGAAATTGTCACGAAGACACTCACACCACCCTCTTAAGGGGGTACCCGTCGGCATTTTTGCAGCCATTTTGGAATTCCCCAAAAATTGTTTTTATACGCAAACTTTTAGAATTCAGATAATTTCAAGTTCGAGTTGGTGGTAATTTCGAAGCTGTATCTTTCCTAAGAAAATACTTTTGTCGCCAATTGAAAAATAAATGGGCGAAATTAAAAAATATCTCAATAACAATTTTATGATTTATGAGAACCTGTAATGATGGAAAAATTATATTTATATTTTTGAATTGTCCTTGAAACCTCGAAAAACCTTCCAAATCCACCACAAACAAAATGATCTCACATATCGTCAAAATTTTTTCATGAAATTTCATTTTTTTTGCATGTATAATAAAGGCGCTGAATTGTTTTTTAATTTTGGATTTTCCGGTGTTGTTACCAGTTTACTGGTCAGCTGGAAGTACTTGAGATAACAAAGAATTCTAAAATCAACAGTCGAGCTTCTAATGGTACTATTTTCAAGTTGCTATGACACATAGTTTTACTGTAAATCGCTTTCGAAAACACCTCTTACTCCGACGGGTACCCCTTTTAGTCAAAATTTATGTATAATTTCAAGTATAATTTTAATTATGTTATTAATAAAGATGAACAGCTTGAAAAACAGTGCGTTTACACAAATAATTTTCATAAATTTTAAATTCATGTAAGTGTAAATGTAAAAGTTCATAAAAATACATTCGTTTTTTTCTGAAATCAAGCATCTTGAGCAGTTTGAAACTAATTTTCAGTCTAGAGTCTAGTTTCTAGACAGTTTCGAATTGCTCTAGACTAGACTATAAAGGCTGGAAAATTTTTTATCGATGAAATTTTACTTATACTAAATAATACTAAATTATAGAAAAATGGTTTATTGTAATTAAAAGTTATCATAAAAAGTTACCTGGCTGAGGAGGAGTAGGCTTTTAGAGCGTTTTTAAGCTCGTAAAGTCACTTCAAGCCAACTAGTTGATAAAGTCCGTTTTTTCTTTATTATTTAATTTTAATTTTAGAAAATATTTATTTTAGTCGACTCTACGAGTTGAATATCAGTTTTGGCCACCAGAGGCAAAAATTCTGTTAATAGCTCGATGATAAATATTCATCTCTGAGGAGCTTATTCAAAATACCAGAAAAATAATGAAAAATGTCAGAAGAGTAGGTTCGTCAATGATTTTTAAAAAATTGTTATCTGAGCGTAGGTTGCATTCTGTGATTATTTGAATACAGCAATTATTGCTAAACAAAATTAGCTTCACCCGGTAACGGACCAGTTAAATCCACTTCGAAAGTAAAATCTACTCCCTGAGAGGTTAGAGTTACCCCTCAACATTTTTAAACCCCTATATAATATATATATAGGCTATATTATGCCAAAAATTGGGAAAAATTCCCTAAAAAATATTTTTAACGCAGGGTAACTAGGCTCACTGCGTGGTTTGTATGGATAAAAGTGTTAACTTAAATATTATAAAATTATATATTATAATCTAAATTTGATTATCAAATGTAATTTTTCAATTAACAAGATCGAATTGTGACAAGAATCACCAAACAAATTATATGATATAATTTATATCTTTTTTCATTTAATAGGGCAATGATAGAATACAATTAATTTTCAATATTCAAATTTTAAAGGAAATCAGGCAATAAAATTAGGATTTATAAGCTGAGGTTTCTGGAAACTCTTATTTTTGAAGCCTCAGTAAAAGAAATAATCTCTTATCGAAATGCACTTTTTTTAAATATTTCTACAAGAGAATATTGGTTGTCATGAGTTATGACCTACAAGAGTATAAGAGTTTATTTTACCCAAAATTTAAAAATGTTACCCAAAAAAAATTTTATCTAGTATGTATTTTATATAGTATGTAATATAGTATATAGTATGCAATTTTTTTTGCTCGAAAAAAAAGGGTCACGGGAATGATTTTATGAGTAGCCAATTAGCGCACGCCTGAAAAGGAATTGAATAGTGTTTCCAATCCCCCCGTTGCATTCTCGAGACCCTTCGTTTTTTCTCGAAAGACAAAATTACACACTGTAGATTGTACTCTCTTTTTAATCGGTGGTGCCATAAACATAAAATAAAATGAGATCTTCTGGTTTGAATACAAAGCGATTTTTGTTTCTAAATGATTCTAATTTTTCTGCGTAAAATATAGTTAAATTTAGGGGTTTCCAACAAACAGTATCTAGTGTACTGATATTTTCAAAAAACAATCACAATATTTTCTCACTCAAAAATTGTGATTTCCGGTTTTCAATTTGCCAAATCATAAAAGATTCAATCGACCTTGAAAATAGTTCATACAAATATTTATGAAACAAAATGGCTTAATTATTTACGCTTGCTGCAGCTGCAATTTAATAATTCAATTGTTGAATTTTAAATTTTTCGAGCAAAAAAAACTCTGATTTATATTTATCACCACGCAAAAAAATGCTAAACATGTGACAAAAAACATTTAAGTTCAGGCTTAAAACTTAAAGTATATGATAGTTTCCAAAAATTTTTGTGACTCCAAATGTCCACGAAATGTACTATTTTCTTCAAGTAGTATTCTTGATTTTCCTCAGAAACAAAGAAGCGGAGCCATCCGCCGGTAGGTGTCGCTTCTATCATCCACAATTGAACAAATGGCGTCGTCGATAATGATGAAGAAAAGAAAGTTTAGCTCCAGATTGCCAACAAAAATAATACAATTTGTAAACATTTAAAACTTTTTTTTCATAATTTTTACGAACCAGACCTATTAAAGCAAAAAATCGCAATCATGACAGAGTCCGTAGACTACCACAACCAGGAATACCAGATTGCTCTGCCGCCGGTTAATAGTTTTACCACCGGTCATTATAATAATGAGGTAAGTTTATGAAAAGAGAATTTAAATTTGACAATTGGATATAATAACGACCAATTTTTGGTAATTTTGTGCAATTTTACAACAATTGAGGCGATTTACTCGGCCTTCAAAACAAAAAATTTCTTTGAAAATTAACCAGTCCGCTGCATAATCCAAAGGGGAAAGATGAAAAAAGTTAAAAAATTTAAAAATATTTTTTTAAGGATTTCTCCCAGGGAAGATATAATTCTAATTCGTTAATGACTGTAATGCCGTATGGGCTTCAGTCTACAGATAACTCGCCAGATATTCAACAAACTATTGTGGGGACATCTTTGAGCAATGATGATGATAGAACAGAGAGCGAATCGCCAAATATTGGCAGTACAAGAAGATCAAAATCGAATAAAAAAACTAGAAAACCGAGAACAATTTACAGGTATTAAAATCGCACTAAAATGGGGCAAAATCGTATTTCTAAAGCGTTATTTTCAACTTTGAAGAATCTTATTTTGAAAAATATTAGAGCTGGGAACTTTTTCGAACCATTTTGTAAATTTAATATAAAATTTTATAAAAAATAAAATCAATGATTTTGTCATGCTTTAATCTACCTGTTTGGTAATCTTAATCTGAGATAATTTCATGAAAACTAATATCCTCTGAATTTTTATTCTATGTGTCAGATTTACACTATTATTTTTTTACGAAACTTTTGAGAAACTAGAAAAATGTACATGTAGGTAAAAATATGTTCTAAGTGTCTTTTTGAAATAAAACTTGCTAATAAATTCCAGAATTCTCTTTTTCATAAAAAGTTCCTGAATTTATAATTCGTGTACTTTTTTGCTGTTCGAAAAAATCTTGCGTCTCGAATGGCATTTGGGTGTCAGGGGGTTAATAACTAAAAGATCTGAAGTTTCATGGTATAATAGATGTGTTTATAGCTCAATTATAGCAAACGATTATGAATTCTTTACTTTTGACAAAATAAACTTGAAAATTTCATTAAGATTTATAAAGTTTTCGTATTCACTTGTTTACATACAATTTTAGCTCTTACCAGCTGCAAGAACTTATGAGAAGATTTCAGAAGACTCAGTATTTAGCACTTCCAGAAAGGGCAGAACTCGCTGCAAATTTAGGTTTGACGCAAACACAAGGAAAAGATTCAGAATTATTTGGCCAATATCGCCAAAAATGCCCAATATTTTTTGAGATTTATATTACAAATCCTTTGTGGGCGTCATTAATGACGTCATTCTCATGATTGAGTTTCCCAAATTTACTCTCTTCAACTGTTATTTGATTGCATTTGGGGGAGTATTAAATTCTACACATTTTGGTGATTCACTAAATTCGAACCTATTGTGAAACTCCTTATAAAATAAAAAAAAATGACATATGACGTCATTTCGAACGCCTACACGTTTTTTTACTTTTTGAACAAAGAAAATTATTTCTGTCCCCATATCGCCGAAATTTTCTTGCAAAAAACTTTCGGCGATATTGCCCCCCCCCTCAATTTTGAGTAGGAATTATCGCCTATATGTTTTTGGCATACTGCTGGAAATAAATGATGCTTAAATGTTATCGAAGTCGTAAAAGTTGATCATTTCAAATCGATATATTTTAACATCTTTGATTATATTTAAATTATCCAACATAATTGTATAACATAAAAAATTATGGTTTGAATAGTTCACGATTAGATCAGCGCTATGTCTGTAGACAAGCCATTCAAATTCCAAAAATATACAGCCTGAGTTTTGTCGTCTTTGTTTCGTGGAAATAACTGTCACTGATTGGTTTATTTGGGAAATAACGATCACTGATTGGTTTATTTTTGTGGAAAAAAAATTGCCGTAAACGAGAAAACTCGGGTTGTACTCGGGTTGAAAACTCGGGGGGGTATATAATAGCAATATTACTGCATTTTTAACGATTCGATTTTTATTAAATCATTTTCAAAATGCGAAATAAAAATTTTAAGCCGAAGAAAGTATAATTTTTTTTGGACAATTGGACTCGCAGATGGTTGCCATATCGATTACGCAACTTCCTGGTCGTTATTTGCTAGATTTTTGGCCAAATTTTTAAAATAATTCGGCTTTTGAAACAACTCATCCGATCACATTCTTAGATAGCTCAGACGGAGCTCAAATATCTCGTGAATAATAAAATACACAAATTGGTCCAAATCCGACATTGCTTCCAATTTTTTTATGAAAAAAAAAAATAAAAAATTTCAGAAATATAGAAAAAAATAAATTGGTTCCGATCGATATTTGTGCTCAGTTTGAGCTATCTAAGAATGTAATCGGGAATGAGTTGTACTCGAAAGCCGAATTATTTAAAAAAATTGGCCAAAAATCAAGGAAGTCGCGTAATCGATATTAATAAGCAGGATCTTTTTTCAACCAACGTCTTCAGCTTATGGCAAAATTAGCATAAGTCTGACTACAAATTATTGAACTGTACTTCAAATATTTTTAATAAAGTTTCAAAATTATCGAAAAAACGTGACTAATAGTCACTGACTATCAAGTTGATAGGGCGTACAAACCGTTTACATTTTGGCTTTCGGAAAAGAGTTATCCATTTTCCAAATTCTTTCCAACAGTTTTTGAAAATAAAAATATAGAAAATTGTCCTATTCGGATCTAACTCAATCTGATATTATCAGACTGATAAGTTGTTTCCAAAAGCCGAAATATAAACGATTTGGACACCCTGTTAACTATTAAGCGTCACTTTGGTTGGGACAAGGATATATTAACTAAATTCGCAGAGAAGGAGAACGAAAAAATTCAGACTTAGTTTTTCAATTATATGCTTTAATTTCTAATCTTTTAAAAGTAAAAATTTGGTTTCAAAATCGTCGCTCCAAATTCAAAAAGCAAGTGAAACATTTGACTATTGGCCATGACTCAAAGCAGCATTCTGGAGGTCGACACTGTAGCGCAGACGGTATAAATATTGGCCAACCGAATGCCGACGGGATTTCGACTGAATATTACGGCCAACCGATCAATTCAACGATGCCTTTTCATGTTTATTGGAATCCGGAGACAAATTATAATCAGTCTTACCATGCTTTTCAGCAAATGCAAAGTTTTGATGATTCTCTTTATACTCATACTCAACAGGTAATTGTATTTTTCAATTTGTATATCAGTTAAGGGCCTCGGTGCATTTTGACAGATACGGATATGGGCTCTTGATGAAAACTTTTTACTGGGTTTATACCGAATGTGTTTTAGCTTTTGGGGTTTTCTCCGGGGAGATTAAAACGCCCCTTAAATCAACTAACCAAGTCGCGCTCTGATTGGTTAAGCGTGAATCTCCTCGGGGAACACCCCAAAAGCTAAAACACATTGGGTATATTCTTCTCAATATACCATCAAAGTAATGTTTCATAATTCAGGCAACTTTTGTAACTACAGAATTTTCGAATTATTGCTTTTTTAGAAAATTTTGAGTTCGAATTAAACTTTTCGAATTCGACAAATTATGAGAAATTTTTGAAGAAAGTTCCGAACATTATAAAAAAATGCCTTATTTTTGGTTCAAATTTTTTTTCAGTAATTGTTTCAAATTCACGAAAAACACTCTTCAAAATAGCTACTTTAACTTTTCGCGTACGTGACCACATATTTTTTATATGCAATTTGAAAAATCATATGACATTTTTTTGGTATCTTTGGTCGAAACTATTTAGAAATATTTTGAAAATTTTCTTCATTTCTTGTTCAAAATTTCTTAAACAAATTTTTTTTGAAATCACCGGCTAAAAATATTGGGAATGCCACCTTTTATTTTTTTTCAAATATGTCCTCGTTTTGTTTCTTCGCTATTGTTTATACTCTGAATCATAATTTTTGACACGAAATTACGGTTTGGCAGAAATCCATTGAAGCCCTCTTTTATCCAGAATTGAAAAAAAATATTTCATCGAAACTTGCCAAATTGGTAAGCCGACCCATTCATCATTTAAAATTTATTTCATTCAACTCATGAAAAAAAGTATTTTTTTCGATGTGCCAAAATTTTGGTTTTTTTCTTCTTTTTTCAAAATTTTAAATTTTCGATTTTGATGTAGAAATCCTATATAAAGAAACTAAATAAATTTTCAACGGTGGATGGGTTGGTTTTAACGGTTCCTAATAAATAAAAATAAAAAAATAAATTTTACCTTAATTTAGACTCCTTCGATAGCAAACGCGCGTTTTTTGAGTGTTTTTTTAAAAGACGATTTATAAACTAAAAATAATCGATCTGAAGAAACAAATTGAACGAAGTTAGCTAAAAGTGGCAACTTTCGTTCGAAAAAGTTTTTATCCGAAAATTTTGAAGTGGCAAAAAGTTTCTCATCGAGAGAAAAAAAATTGAAAAAGTGCAAATCTGTCAAAACGCACCGAGGCCCTTAAGGGGGCTATGAAATCGTTTGGCCAAGCGGCCACTTTTGAGTCAGGAAATTAAAAGCACTTTTTTTCAGTAAGAACACATCAGAAACAGAATTAATTTAGCAAAGTAATATTTTCAAGAGATAAAAAATTATTTTTTGAACTAAGACAAATTGAAATTCTAAATCCGCCGTATTATTGTTTAAAATATGATCATCTTTTCGATAATAAAAAAATTCAGATCGGATGTATGGTTACTGAGAAAAAGCTTTAGCTTTTTTCATTATCTTAAATAATGATCAATATTATATTGAAATATTATATCGGCAATACAATGTATATAATATAATATATTGGATATTCTCAAATAATATTATATACAATTCTGTGAACCAATCAGTACCTCTTAAGATTTATCAGTGAACTGAAAATATATCCCCTAAGACTAGATCTCTCAGAGTAATTTTAATGCCAGTAATTTACCATTTCGTCAGACGTATTTAATATCCTTCTTTCACACTTTGCTAAAGATTTAGGCCCTGTGTAGTAAACTTATTGTGTTTTCTAGTAGTAGGGCTCAAATCTTAACTCGTAGACTTGATTTCCGGCAAGTAGTGACCATTCACCATTTAATCGCATTTTACGACGCTTAAACATTTATAAAAAGATCAGTTATAAAGTTATCGATTAACTTTAAGACAAAATGATGTTTGTGCGTTTTTTTGAAAATTTACACTGTATTACAGTACTTATTTTTTGCAAAAATTTTAAAATCACCAAATAAAACCTAAATTACTTACACCATAGCCCAAAAATGATCACGTGACCGTATCTTCAAGAAATAAGGTTGGCCAAAATTATACTGTTTTTTCAAAAATTGCTTAAAACACTTTTTGAAGAAAGTGAAGAGGTTTTTTAGAAGTTTTTAAGAATTTTTTTCTATTACACCAAAGTCCAAAAACGATCACGTTACCTTCAAATTAAGAAATAAGGTTTTGCTTCAAGTACACAAATAGTACTCAAATTACGCCGAAAAATTTTGAGGACTAATAAACACATACTCTAAGAACTTTGAACATAACGACATTTTTCAAAAACGTCACGTGATCTTATTTTTCAAGCAATAAGGATTTATTTATGACATATTCTAAACCTTATTTTTCAATTATTTTGTCACGTGATTTTATTCGGACTTTGGTGTAATAAGAAAAAAGTCTTAAAAAGGTTTGAAGTTCATCCCCAAAGTTTTTTTTATGTAATTTGAGTACATTTCAAAATACCGTATATTGTGTACCGTATATCAAATTACCGTAAATTTCAAAGTTCATCGTAGAGACTCGTAATTACCCTCAAAAGAATTTGAAGGGTTGACTTTCTGATGAAAATATTAGCAAATATTGGTCAAATATGTACTGAACGGTCGCCAGAGAGCAACAATCCCCTGTGAAATCTGAAAATTTTGACCATTTTTTGCTCTCTAGTGACCGTTCAGTACATAATTGACTCATAGTTGCTAATATTTTCATTAGAAAGTCGACCTCTCGATTCTTTTGAGGGTACTAACAAGCCTCTACAATGAAATTGGCCTTGAACTTTGGCCGGAAATGAATTATTTCACACCAATTTAAGAGTCATTTACTAAAGAATTTTGTGAAAAACATATAATTATTTTTAGATAGAATTATAGAAAATCATTTGAAGTTTACTATGCGGTAGTTTAAAATACAAATAAACGTTCAAATTTAAATTATTATTGCACTTTTGTGTGTCACTGGAGGTCATTTTCGCGAATTTATTTTTTCTTATCCCCATTAAATGCCTTTTTATTCATCGAAAAAACAAAACTTTTATTTCAATTGTATAGCAAATTTGCTGAATTGTATTTAAAATAATAAAAAATGTATATTATAAAATGAAAATTATTTTTAATACATTTAAAAAGTACTGTAATTTCAAAAACGCACAAACACGAATTGGCGAGAGTTGATCGTTAGTTTGGTTGACGATGATGCGCTTATGTTAACGGGCCAAAACATGTTCATAGTTATGGCTGCGCAAAGCCATTCAGGTAGCTGATTTATATTTGGGCACTTTCTTTCTATCGATAATGTTTTATAAAACAATCAAATCATAAAAATATATCAGCGTCATTAAAATCTACATATAAGAAACATTTACTAGTATTATGAATCGACATCTGTGAAATCTGCAGAATGTACTCATCAAAAATACCATATTTTTTATGAAACATATAAATTCAACACATGATTTTCAAGCTAATTAGGAAATTGTTGCCATCTAATTGATTCATTTGTTTCTATTTAATTTCAATATTGAATAAACTGACAAAGTCTTGCTTTGATCATAAGAATGAAAATCGCCCCCAAGATAAAATATACAGTGTGAAAAAATTGTTTGAGACCCAATTTCCTCTGGATTGAAAGTAATTCTCCTGCCAATTATAGGTTTTGATCCAGAGAAATTTCCCTTGTTGGTGTCGAACAATTTTTTTACATACTGTAAGCTACCCGGAAAAATGCTCATGCAAATGGGTCGACCCCGATCAGCGTTGTCCCAAATCGGGACTCCCGATAGCTTAAAGTTAAAGCTAAAGTTAAATTTGAAAAAATCAATTTTTCAATTTCAGAAACCCAAACAATTTTGTTAAATACGAATTAATAATTGTAATTATGGAACTATTCACACTAACTTACTATTTATGGAAACCAACTTTCGGGAAAAATTGTTTTCATAAATGATTATGGGTTTCCATCAAACGTTCATTGGTTTCTATTAAAGGGTCATGAGTCATGACTCATGGGTTTTCAGTAGAGGGTTTCCTCTAGAATTTTAATGAAAACTATTTTTTTCATTTTTTGAGAGCCTATTGCAAATATTTGCTGAAAATTGAATTGTATTTAACGTTCAACAAAAAATATCAAATTGACTCATTATGTAGAAATTAAGACGAGATGTTTTTAAGATGGAATTTTATTTTTGACGAGTTCAAATCTCGCTAGGCCCACACGTAATTATCGAATCATAAAAATATATTAGCGTTAATAAAATCCTCATCAAAATCCACATTAAAATGATATACATTTAAAATCCACATCTGTAAAATCTGCGGACCAAAAAAACTATATTTTTTATAAAAACACACATGTATAAATTTTGTACGCGATTTGTAAGCTCATGAGGAAATCGTTACCAGCTAATTAATTCATTTTTGTTACTGAATTCACATATCGTATAAACATCTTTTATCTAATATATAACTTTTTAGGTACCAACCGAACCAAATAATACTGGAATGTATAATATGATGGAAAACCTAAATGGACATGTAGCTGAATCGATGGAAAACTGCCTTAATATTCCCAATCAAACGATAGTATCAGAACCTACGAAATCAGGTACGAATTATTAACGGTCAAAATTATTTTTTTACTTAAACATTTTTATAAAATTTATTTTTAAAATCAAAATTCTAAAAAATCTATGACACGAAAGAAAATTGACCTTGTATATTTAATTTTTAGTAAATATTCTCAAATTTGATTTTATGCTTTAAAATAAATTTTAGAAAACTTTCATTCCGACAATTTCTCGTCAAAAGAGCCATCTCCATTATTGATGCCAGATATTGCTGAAGACCCAAAAAATATAACTGACTATTCAAAAAACGATTCATCAAATTTTGTGAAACTTGAATTTAATAGAGATTCATTTTAATCCTGACATTACTTTAACTACTCGCCTGACCGTTTCAGATCTCGTTTTCGTAGCTAATTATTCCCAAATAACATCTAAGAACGTGAGCGTGGAACCGAAAAAAAATCCATTTTAATATCGCCACTGTAAGTATCAGAGACCGGAATTTCCAAAATATGGTGTCAAGACGAGTCAAAAATCTCCCTTCATTCTGCTGTAAAACCCACGCAAATTTTCACAAACCTACGATTTTTGACTCAGTTCGACTTAAAAATCCGATTCCTGGTATGTATTCACAATTAAGAAGACAATCACTTCAGGCCTTAAAACTCAATATTCCTGAAATCAAAGGGTCTTCGGCTAGTTTTAGTGCTACATAAAACATAAGCTAACCTCTTTGGTTTTAAAATACAATTTTAAACAGTGTTTTACCAGTTCAGCCTTTACTGTAAATAAATTATATAAAGAGTCTTGTAAATGCTCATTAACGCCTCTATCGACAGTAAAACTTGGATTTTAATCCGTTTTTCTCGTTCTTTTGTATTTTTTTCGTTTATTCGCATTTATTGATGACTTTTGCAGCGATTAAAATGGGGTGAAATGTTTTTACTTAAAATAAAAATTGATAAATTCTTGCTTTAACAATCGTCATGACGCCGCGTCATTGACGCGTCACCAAAATAGAAAAATAAGTTACGCTAATTTTTTAACGTAATCAACGTTGTGCCAATAGCTTAGTTGAAGTAAAAAAATAAAAATTAACCCAGTTTTGAAACCCAGACAATTTTTTGAATACAAATTAATCGACTTACTTAATTTTTTTTTTCGATATTTTTAAAACTTTTATTAAAGATTTCCACAGTACAATTAAATAATGAGTAGGATGATACACACGCTGACTTTGCCGAGTGCACACCCTAGGTTTGTTAAATAAATTGCAAAATTTGCAAGACTCCGTAATGGTTTCTTGTGCTAGAAAAAAACCTATTGTGAATATTTGTTATTTTAAATTTTTATAGTAAAAGTATATTTTAAGTTATAATTGGCACAAGAAGTGCTTCTCGCTGGTATTGCCCCATTTTTATCGAATAAAATGGGGTTTTGGTCGAAGGGCTCCTTCCGAAAGAATTACCGGTCCGCCTACACTGTTTGGGTGCCCAGGATGGACCAGTGCTATATTAATCATTCAAAATTATGGGATAATGTCACATTACTAATTTGGCGCCCGATCCTTCGCAAAATAAATATATGAAATTATACACATAATTTCCTTATTTTTGTTCAATTTAGATCTTTCGCAGAACATTATGAAATTATACACACAATGTCAAAATTCACATTTATTCTCGCAATGTCGATTCGGACATTTCCCCTCATAATGTCAAAATTCACATTTATTCGCGCAATGTCGATTTGGGCATTTTCACATAATTTCCAGGTTGTTTTTGGACACAATTTCAATTAATTTGTTGCATTGTTAAAGTTCAATTTCATATACAATACTAATGAGCTAATGCGAATTTCAAAAACCCTCGCAACGCGTCGCTGATTGGACGCACTTAACAATCCACTTTGGGAATTTTCCTATCAACCAACCTTCTCGAAGGTTCGATGTTTGTTACAAGGATTCGCAAAATATAACTAGTATTGTATAACGAGTTTAATTGAATATTTTGTAAAAATATGAAATTATAAATTAATTACTGAAAAATTCTGACATTGAAAATTAATTTCAACAAATTTTTTAAATAAAAAATTTATTTCAAAATCTTTAAGAAATTCAAAATAAATAGGCTAATTTTTCATGACATCACCCATTTAATCACCTATAATTTATGGGCTATAAAGTACATAAAAACGCGACATTATTTTAATATTAATTTAAATTGTGTCACAAAACTTATCTCAAAATTATGAGGGGAAATGTCCGAATCGACATTGTGGAAATAAATGTGAATTTTGACATTGTGTGTATAATTTCATAATGTTTTGCGAAAAATCGGGCGAATCTCTCATACATTTATTTGCAATGTCTATTGGGACATTTGTAATTTCAATGCTAAATTGAACAAAAATTAGGAAATTATGATCCTATTTTAACTCGGCCAGTACCACGCGAGTTATTTCCCAAAAAAAATATCGTTTCTCAAGTGGTTTTAGTTTTCTAAAATTTACCAGTTGGATGAAAAGGATGATAAATTCTCGAACTCCAAATCTGCAAATTGTATTATACACGTGCACGATCGCAAATCCGACTTTAAGAGATCAAAATTGATGATCAAGTCTTGCGAAATATTGATGACAACTACTATATAATTTTTTTATTAATATACTAAGTTTTTTGAAGTACCATAAACGAACGTTGTCCTTTAATATTGTTCGATTTTTCTATATCTTGTAGAGTCAGTGAGCTAACGACTGGTCCAGTTCTTGATTTTTGAATCCAGAGCTCTTGGTGCGTGTCTTCTTTTGGTTTTGATATTGAGCGGTAATAATTTGGCACATTTTGGTTAGAGATATCGCGGATCGAGGCACAAATTTTTTTGATGTCTTTAAAATCTGTGATCCCCATCTATAATTTATCATTAATTTTCAAAATAAAAGGATTCTCAGGTAATTTTCAATAAAACTCTGAAACAAACTGTTAAGGGGGTACTAGTCGCTGGAATTGATTTTTCTTGATAAAAATAAGCCATACAGGCTTATACTATTCAGTATAAGCCATTTTGTAAAACTCGCGTAAAAAATCTCAAAATGTTTTTGTATACATACACTTGATCACACATAAGTGACACGAGTGGACCGAAGCCAAATTGGTAAAACTATCTCCTCCTAGGTTTTATGTTCAAATACGCATAAATTTTGTCATAACTTGTAGAAGTGGTGCCACTGTGGTGGGCTAAAGTTTATTTAGAGCAGTTTTTCTTATTTTGATATATTTTCTTTAGAATATGAAAAAAACCACCGTTTTTGACAATTATTCGTCGGAAAAACTATCTCCTACTAAGAAAAATTATAAAATTCATTCAAATCTATTTATTCAAAGCCAGATCACACAAATACAAAACTTTAACTGGAGCGCTTATCGAGATTTCAACCCTAAACAAGAAATATGATTTTTTAAGGACCCATGAAAAAATTTTTCAAAAAAACTGCTTCATACCGTATATCCTAAACCCTTAAGGAAAGTAAAGGTAAATAATCTGAGAAAACATTAATCATATAGGAAATGGGATTTATTATCGCTGATTTTTCTATACCATTAATTGAATAACCTTCTGAATTGGTTAACTGAACCTACCTTCATCTGAAAATGAGTAATTTTCTAATAACGGGGATTATTATCAATATAAAGAGGAGTAACTCCTCAGGAGTTACCATAAATTATGAATAATAATGATATTCGAAGTCGAAACGTTAGATAATTATGCTTTTTTTATTATTCAAATTCCATCATATAATTTTTTTTCTGTATTAAAGTGTATCTGATAAGTAATTGTAATTTGTACTTACAGATGGCAATCGACTGGCGTTCACCAAAATTAGTTTTTTTCCATCAATATTATTATCGATAAAACAATTAACGTATTGAGGGTATCCTAGAGAGGTGATCCATTCTGAAACCTGCTCGTAGTCCCAATGAAATGCTTCTGGTAAATCGGTTGTTTTCTTTGGGGCATCTCCACCAATAAACTATCATAAGAATTACAAAAAGTTTTCACGTAAAAGGTAATTTTTGCCTAAAAGGTAAATTTATGTATAAACATGTGTAAAAACCACTTAGCTGCTTGACAAAAACTGCTAAACTTGTATTTTTAAACTAAGGTAACTTTTTTTAGCAGCAAAAGATTTGACTGTGCCACCACAGATGAACCGTTTGAGATTTCACGAAACGATTATTTGCATCCAACTGAAAACTCAAAAAGAAGCGGAGAAAATTTTTTGCTCTTCCAAGAAAAAATTTCAAATTTTCTTTCTCAACCAAAATTTTATTTTAATTTTTCAAATTGCCTGAAACGTTAGCAAAAACGTTTTTGTTCCCGCACTTTTTTCGTTTCCAGTTTGATGCAAACGGTTTGTCCGTGGTTGTATACCAAAATCTGTCACTGCTTAAAAAAGTGACCTAAAAACCATTAAAAAATAAGGTGCATGCCGTTTGTAGCATGCGCGTAGACGCATGCGTAGGTGCGTGTGGCATGCGCGTAATATGGAAAAGTAAAAATCTGAAAATGAAAAAAGTACAGTTGTAGAGTACAATGTAGACAAACAGGATTTTTATTTTAATTGCAATCTGTAAGCTTTAACTCTTGGAATTATTTTGAACAAAAATGCCCAAACTTTCTATGGAGTAAATCAGATTCTATTTTTCATGAAGGTTTCATTTTATTATCAAAATTGTTTATCAGATTTCTAGCTCAAATATTTTTCCAAAAAACTATTATTCAAAAATAAAATCACTTCGTTTTCTCTCCAGACCTAGTTTAAGACTGGTGAAAAAGTAATGTTAATACAATCGTCAAGTTAGGCCGTTCGGATTTAAAGCTTACATTTATCTTTATTTCCCTAAAAAGAATGTCACTTAAAAATATTTCAAGATTAAAGTTTAGACTGTCGTTCCCTTTATTAACATAACTTTTTCAAATGTTGGACAAAAATCTTCGAAAGTAACTCTATGGTACTTTCGTGTTGTGAACCTCCAAGGGTTAACAAAATTTAAGCTAAGAAGTTCTTAATTCTTAGCCTTGTTTTGGCCTCCGGAGGTCCTAATCCTAAACACTTAAGATTAAGGTCAAAACAGACGATTGATTTTTGAACTGAATTTTAAATTTTTGATATAAAAACTGAATTATGATTGGTTTTTTTCGGCCTTTGAATTTTTTAAAATGAGTGAAAAATGCCAAATACTAGCTTAATTGCTCTCTAGTGCCTTCCTTTATTTTCTCACGTGACTTACCTTTTTAATCATAGTAAAATATAAACTGAATCTGATTTTGGACGACCGAATGTGAAATTCAGGTAATTATCATCAATCCCCTGATAAATTTAAAGGATAATTTCTGTCGATTCATAATTTACTTGAGAAATTAGTCGAAATAAAAATACTTCTCTAATAAAAAATTTATAATTCCACCTTATATAAATGAGTCATACTAAAAAACTTACTAAAAAGTAAAATAATAAATAATAATTATATTTTAAAAACAATTATTTTGAGAGTCTAGAATTTCTAATCGCCATAGTTACATCGTAAAAAGGAAAATTTATTTTTTCCAATTCTTTTGATTCATGAAAACGGATGTTATCCTCAGAACAACGGGGAGTATTGCACACATTTTGATGACCTTGAACATCAATTTCAAGCGAAATCTTATTCAACTCTTGAAAACGGTAAAGATATTTTTTTATTTTTCCTCGAAACGTATTTGGTCAAAAACTAGACTAGTCAGGCGTGTTTTTCTCTTTTAGCAAAACGCTTTAGGCACAGCCATAAGTATTAGTGCGGCCGCTAGTCTTGCGGCTGCGATGCTATTCAACCAATATTACGAGCCCCAGACCAATTTTAGCAGCGAGACATTTGACTAAGCCACCACGGACAAACGGTCAAACGGTTTCTTGCATCCAACTGAAAACTAAAAAATATATGGGGAAAAAATTTTCAAAAAAAAATGCTCCACCAGGTACCAATAATTCACGGTTTGAACCTGTGATTTTTCTACCAGTAGTGGTAGTACCACTGGAAAACAATTTTCAAAAAATTACTGTGCAAACGTTTCAGGCAATTTAAAAAATAGTGGAGGAATAAAATTTCTAATTTATTTTCTTGTGGAGCCAAATAATTTAAAAAATTTTAGTTTATTTTATTGTGGAGCCAAATAGTTTAAAAATTTTACCTGCATTTTTATAATTTTTAGTTGAATGCAATAAACCGTTTGTGATATCTCATACGGTTCGTCCGTGGTAGCACAGTCAAATCTGTCACTGCTAAAAAAAGTAACCTAGTGAAAACCATGCTATTAGGCTGTCCGAGTAGACAATCCCTTAGCTTCATTTAATGGACAAATATCCCTTTATCACTTTTTGGTTAGAATGCGTAGCCACAACGTTAACATCACACGTTAAAAGGAGTAGTGGCTACGCATTCTAACCAAAAAGTAATAAAGGGGTATAATCTATTTAATGGTGGACAAGCCTTGTCCGACAAGGTGTACTACAATTATTAATTTTGAACACGTGTTGTTTTTCTAAAACGCAATTATTTTATGATTTATTTGACATAGGTTATGTGACATAACTTATGTCTATAGTAGATAGTCGACTGGTAGACATTCGGTCTGTATGTCTCTAGGATCAACATAGGTACCTGCAAATTGATTTTTATATCTTTAATCGAGGAAGAACGACCATCCTGAGTCAATGAAGGCGGCGAATTAATGCCTTAGTGGTTAGTTCGAGGGTTTTGTGCGAAAAGTTCAATAAGTTTCGTATACACTTACAAAATCCCTATTCAACTTAAATTACTGATGAGACTAAATGAGTAAGAAAGCGGAACTCGCCAAACATCGAGTTTCTGCACAAAAAGTGAAACCCGGAAATCGCCAAAAAATATGTTCCGGCACAAAAACCGGAAGAGTGACGCCCTACCGTTTTTCGTAATGGTCTCGAAAAACTGTAGTAGACGTGAAAATAATATTGTATGTAACTTGTAAAACATACATCTTTGTTTTCGATTTTATTCCCTAACTTATAGCTAAGAATTAAACTTTTCTAATGCAAGGTGTAATGTTTTCACTGTAAACATATCACTTGTAATAAAACATTTTGGTCGCGATTATCATATAAATTAACAAAAAATGATCTTGAGATTACGAACTAGTTTTTTTTATTTTAATTATTTCCTATGTCTTATTCAAACGAAGTTCTAGCTTAGAAATACTTGAATTGAATGTTTTTGAAAACTGGATTTACTAAATACAAACGGAGAAATTTTTGTGTAGGGGGGTTAAGTACCGAGTTCCATTTCTGGTTTTTCGATTAGTCTGTTTGAACACTAAACAGCTCTCTATTCTGAAAAATGACGTAAAATACTAATCACGCTAAATTCTGATTCGTCCAGGTCCAGCCTTCAGATGGCCTAAGCGTAAAATGAAAATGCCTCGGGCTATATTTTTGCATGAAATCCCTTTATAACCCAAGATTCAATCTAGTATTCTCATAGAGATCTATCACACAAAATATAATAAATATGAAAGTTATCGCATCCGTTTTCGCCGCCGCTATGGTAAGTTTTCAGATTTATTATTCAAAAATGAAAATTATAAACTAAGTTAAACCAAAAAGTTATAGTCAATTTTATGTTTTTGTCCTCGAATCGTTGATTATAGATATTTATAATCTTCCCCGAGTGGGAGTTTCACTCTGGTTTTAAATCCTCAAAGTATTATTTATAGATGAGTTTTAATACGCTATGATGATAGAAAAGCCATAAAATTTTTTCGTCTTAGGCCGTCGGTTTTGTCCTCGACCCGTTGATCAAAGGGACTAATAAGCTTTTTTCAGAATACATAAAAAAATCCTGGCGTATTCGTTTTTTCCTCGAAAGTTTTGATTTTCGTTGGGCAAAATGTTGATTTTATATTTTTATAATTAATGCTTCGAGGACAAAAAAGACAAACACCATTTTTATAATTTTTCGATAATTAACCATAATTTCAGGCTATTAACACTGATGCCACTGGAGAGGGTAACACTCAATGGCCTGGTCAAATCTGGGAATCTGGACCACCAGCCGTGATCTCCCACTGTGGTGCTCAGCGAAAACTCCAAGCCGCCTCTGTGAACTCAACCTGTTCAATTTCATTCGACGGTTTCCCGGCCAACCACATTTCTATTCCCGGTTGTTTTACTTCTGGTACCGGTACCAATACAGTTACCTGTAACGGTATCGACGGAGTCACCAACCCAGATTCTCTAGATGTGTTAGTCTTTTGGGATCAAGAAATTGACCCTATGACCGGGGAGCTTGACAATTCCACATGCGGAAATGCCGCTAATATCCAACTTGTCGCAGATTGCGTAGATAACGGAGCCGAGCCATCTATCCCACTTTTTGATAACATCGCAAATAACTATCACTCTGGAGAGGCTATGCAAGAATACAACGTTCAAATTTTTGGAGCCGTCGGAAGTTCAAGTTATACTTTATCTATGAAGGATATGGCTGGAAATGATGCTAATATCTTTAATGCAACCTGCGGATTTTGTACTGATATCACATACTCTGGAAATATGGTTTCTATGGATGTTAATTCTGACGCTTCCAAATCACTTTTGATCAATTTACAAATTAAATCTGACTCTCAACTATCTCCACATACTTCCACTATTGTTCAAGGATAAGAGTTTTGGTTTTTGCCATTTCTCTGCATGACTTGATTTATTAAGTACAAATAAATTCAAAAAAAAACTTCCACTTTCTTCCAAGGATAAGATTTTTTCTCCGTTGAAATTTCACTGTAATACTTACTAATAAAGTACAAACAAACTAAAAAAATCTGAATATGGGTATAAATTTGCAATCGATTACAATTTCTTCAAGAATTTTTTTTTTAATTTGATACCAATTTTTGGACTTTTTAGCGAACAAATTTTGAAAAAAAATGTCATGAATAACTTTTCAAGTCTATTTTTTAAGGGCAATTCATGACATTTGACACTATTTAAAGTGTCAAATTACAATTTTGGTACTCAAATTATTTTTCGGAAAAAACCTTTCAATATTTGACACCACTCTGATGTTAAAATTCAATTTTTTGAATTTGACACGACTGAAAGTGTCAGATTATAATAGCGAGATTGAAAGTGTCAGATTGTGAAAATATTAGCTTATTTTTTAGATCATTGTAAAAAATTGTTCATTGAGTTTTGTAAAGAATTTTTCATTGAGTTGTTTGACTTGTAGGATTTTTTCAGATTTTGATATTTCCATATCAAATGTACATGTATTTAATTTTGAAATTATTTGTACCACTGCTTAAAAGCCACGGTGCTCAGTGACGGCGGTACTTTTTTGACCTTGGTTTCTCTTGATGAAAAACCTTTCGATTTATGCGACGAAAGTTACTTCAAATGAAATTTACACGTGTATACGAGGGTTAAATTAAAAGAAACGTTATTTTGACGACTTTAATATGAATTAAATAAAGAAAATTCGTAATATTGTTTTTGACGATTCGATTTATTTTACATTTTTTAGCCACTCAAATTTATTTGAAGCATGTTAACCCTTTAAAACTAACCCTAAACTTAAAAAAGTGCATGTAACAAAAAATGAAACATTTTTAAGCCGAAGGCCAGGTGAACAAATTGGCTGTTTTTTGCGAGTTTTTTCCAGCATTTCGAAAATTTTCGCCTTTTTCTCAAAATCGATATCTATTTTGCCCTTGAAGTTTTAACTCGTAGACTCGATTTATGCCAACGCGTCGAAAAGGAGAGAGATTCCGGATTAGTCTCGCTTTGTGTGTAGCAATAACAATAATAATGTTAATTCGTTTTCTTTAAATTCTACGCTAGTGAACCCGTCTCGAATATTTTGAAAAACTTTATTGGCCAGCATTCAGAGAAGAGCCAGAGAAGGCAGGTAACGTCATTCTACCCTTCTGACGTCACACACTATGACGATCGACATAAAAATTACACTGGGCAGGTTCTCTTGGTATATTCGCAAAATTAAAAGGTATAAAGATTTTTTAGATCGAAATTGGTACCTTTCATTCCAAATCTATTTTAATTTTACCTTTAACTCGTAGACTCGATTGTAGCCAACGCGTTGCCGCACACCATTTATCTGCATTTTACGACGCTTAATCATTAATGACAAGATCAGTTATAAAGTTAATTGATAAACTTTGAAACAAAATGAACGTTTGTGCTTTTTTTTGAAAATTTTACTGTATTACAGTACTTATTTTTGCAAATATTTTTTAAAATCAACAAAATAACCTTTCATCGTGATCAGAAAAAAATTCTAAGACATTTTTTCCATTCACTCATAGCCCGAAATGATCACGTGACCGTATATTCAAGAAATAGTCGGCAAAAAAGTACGTTTTTTTTCAAAAATTGCTTAAATCACATTTGAAAAAAAGTGAAGATGTTCTTTAGGAGTTTTTAAGACTTTTTTCCGATTACACTAAAGTCCAACAAACGATCACGTGACCTTCAAATTAAGAAATAAGGTTCAGCTCAAAGTACACAAATAGTTATCAATACGCCGAAAATTTTTTTTGGCCAATTAACACCTAATTCAAGATGTTCTTGAACATAATAATATTTTCCAAACACGTCACGTGATTTTATTTTCGAGAAATAAGGATTTATCTAATGACATATTTCAAACCTTTTTTTGAATTATTTCGTCACCTGATTTTATTCGGACATTAGTGTAATGAGAAAAATTCTTAAAAACGTTTGAAGTTGACCTGGAATTTTTTGAGTAATTTGAGTACTTTTTTTAAATTGCTGTACAAGACTTTTTTCAAAGTACTAAATCACGTGGAAGAGACCCCTTAAAGATCGTCAGGAATTTCTAGACTTTTATTGCATTTTAAATTGGCCTCCGGTTTAAATAAGGCAGTCCTAGAAGTCCAAACTCTCCGGAACACTGATCATGAGAATCAGTGAGTTCATGCGTAGGCGTGTGTCTTTCTTTCTTTCTCACAAGAAATTAGATTCCAAAATAATTTAAGAGTCATTATACTAGAGTTTGTGGAAAACATATAATTATTTTTAGACAGAGCGATAGAAAATCATTTTGAAGTTTTATATGAGGTAATTGCAAATATAAATTGAGGTTTAATTTCATCTTATTATTGCACTTTCCTTTGTAACAGGAGGTAATTTTTGGCAACTTTTTGTTTTCCTTATCCTCATTAAAATGCCTTTAAATTCGTTAAAATTTTATTTTGTTTTTATTTGTATAGCAAATTGGCTGAATATTATTTTAAGCTATTGAAAAATGAATGTTGATAATGAAACTTTGCTAATATGGCCGATTTAAAAGTGTGCAACGCGTTGGCTAAAATCGGAGTCTGGGTACAGATTCATGTCTAAAGTCTACGAGTTAATTTCAACCCCCGAAAACCCTTCTCTACAAAATAGGTGTATCAAAAGTATTATACTTGAACCTGAGACATCGACCGCCCACTCCTTAACTCGTAGACTTTAGACAGTCTGTACCCAGACTCGATTTATGCCGACGCGTCGCCATACTTATAAATCGAGCCATATTAGCAACAGTTTCATTATCAACATACATTTTCAATAGCTTAAAATAATATTAAGCCAATTGCTATACACAATTAAAAAAACAAAAAATTTTAAACGAATTCAAAGGCATTTAATGAGGATAAGAAGACAAAAGTTTCCGAAAATTACCTCCAGTTACACACAAAAGTGCAATAATAAGATGAAATTAAACCTTAATTTATATTTGCAATTACCTTAATATAAAGCTTCAACTGATTTCTATCGCTCTGTCTAAAAATAACTATATGTTTTCCACAAAATTCTCTAGTAAAATGACTTTTTTATATTTGAGGAAACACTTATTTCTCGTGATAATAAAGATTTGCTCTCACCTTCCTCTCTCGCCTACGCATTCTTATGTATCAGCATTTCGAAAGTTATGACTTCTAGAAATGCTATATTAAACTGGAGGCTATACTATAAATGCATAAAAAGTCTTAGAAATTCGTTACGATTCTTTGAAGGGGTCCTGCCACGTGATTGAGTACTTTTGGAAAAAACGCATGTAGTACCAATATACAGTAATTTGAAAAAGTACTCAACTACGTCAAAAAATTCCAGGGTCAAACGTTTTAAGACATTTTTCATTACAACCAAAGTCCGAATAAATCAGGTGACGAAATAATTCAAAAATAAGGTTTGAAATATGTCATAGATAAATCCTTTTTTTCGAAAAATAAGATCACGTGAGTGTTTGGAAAATATTATTATGTTCAAAACTCTTAAATTAGGTGTTTTTGGCCCAAAAATTTTTTCGGCGTAATTTTGATCACTATTTGTTTACTTTAACAAAAACTTTATTTCCTATTTGAAGGTCACGTGATCGTTTTTGACTTTGGTGTAATGAAAAAGAGTCTTAAAAACTTTTAAAAGAACCTTTTCATTTTTCAAAAGTGATTATAAGCAATTTTTGAAGAAAAAACAGTACTATTTTTGCCGACCTTATTTCTTTGAATATACGGTCACGTGACATTTCGGGCTATGATGTGCTGAAAAAAATGTCTAAAATTTTTTTCTGATCACGATGAAAGGTTTATTTTGTGATTTAAAAATTTTGCCAAAAATAAGTACTGTATACAGTAAAAATTTTCAAAAAAAAAAACGCACAAACTGTCATTTTGTTTCAAAATTTATCGATAACTTTATAACTGATCTTGTCATTAATGATTAAGCGTCGTAAAAATGCGATTAAATG
>SCLH01000238.1:366798-379278 GCA_004367855.1 Oikopleura vanhoeffeni | reverse complement strand
TGAAAAATGAACTACAAATCTTCCGGGCAAAGTTTTTTGTAGTGCCGGTTTAGTTTCCTTTTGCCAAACCTACTTTTGATCCCAAATTTGTTACACTATTTTATAATCGTTAATAAATTATTATTGATACAGGTTATTGTTTTAGGTTATTTTATTACAATATCTAAGAGGGCATAGGCTGTTATCGGTTTTCAGCAATTGGAAATCTATGATAGGTATGAAAAAATGAAAAACGAACACTTTGTTTCAGATTTTCAAAGATCAAGAAAAAATATTCGAAAATTTCAAAAATTTCGAAAAAATGACGCTCTCTGATTGGCTAAAAATTGGCTTCCTCCAAAAAGAAAAATGATGTATCGCGTAATCTCCCAAGTTTTTCGTTCCAATGCAAAAAAATGTTTTTCAATTGATCAATTATTTTTTGATTATCACCACTTTAAATTAAAAATGCTTATTTTTTACGAAAATAAGTGGTTTTTGCACAAATGCCAAGAAATCGGTTCTCGGAGCTGTTGTATGTGAACTAAACTCAAATGATAGCTTTTGCGAAGGCACCTTACTTCAGGAAAATTATTTTGAAAAAAAAATGCTGCTTAGATATATTTTTGACTTTTCAAATGATAAATTTGAAAAATTTTGCAAAAAAAACAGGTTTTTTGGCACAATATTGGCAAAAAATCGTTTCTCAAAGCTGTGTGAACTACACTCAAATAATAGCTTCGCGAAGACACAGTTACTCACAGAGAAAATTATTTGAAAAAATTGCCGCTTAGATATATTTTTACATGCAAATGCACAAATTATTGATTTCCAAATAACTTTATTATATGATGTCAACCATATTTATATTTTAATTTAATAATATTCAGTTGAGAAGGAGAACATTTAGGTCATGGATTATGCATTTAGAGAAATTCATTTGAACTAATCAGAAGCCTGAATTATAAAAATCGTCAAAAATGACGCAAATTTGATTTTTGCCAAAAAATAGTTTTTCATACAATAGAAACATACTACTATATTATTTTTGTGTTTAAATAGCCATTGTAGCTATTTCAGTAAATGGCAAAAAGCCAAGTATAAAAATTTCCACATTTACAATCATAAACTTGAAAAATAAACCTAAGCAGCAATTTTTTACAATCCCGCATTCAAACCTGCCGTACACTAGAGTTCTAGGAAGAAGATGTGTGCAGTCTCGACACCTCCGAGAAAAGTTTTTTTTTGTTTTTTTTGTCATATAATCAGGGTCTTACGACATAAATGTTTTTTTTATTTAAAATGCATTGACGGTCAAAAATATTGAGATTTCGAAATTTGGGTGAAACGAAAGAAATGATCGCTACCCTTCAAATAACCCAATATAAGGTTTCTTATCGACCATCGGAGATGATAAAAAAAGACCGATAACTTATCGGCGATAAGGGACAAACAACTTAGATTCACAAGTCTTTACTTTCGCGTTCGTGGTTGAATTATTTTCGAAGCTATTATTGGTCAAGAATAAAATTAGGTGCTTTCATCGTCAAAGCGGTCATCGCGAACGCAAAAGTAAAAGGCTAAGTGATATCAATCTTTATATAATTTGGTGCATTAAATAGCACAAGTAAAATTATCGAAAGGAAAGCCGTTTTTTCAGGTGGAGATAGTTTTGTTGCTATCTGATGTACCAGTCAATCTAAATAGACCGGTAAATTTTAACGACTGGTAACGGAAGCCGTATTTTCACGAATTAACACTCACAAAAGATGTGCAATAAGCTTTTCTGGAGAAGGATAATGAACTACTGGTCAATTAAGATTTAAAATATGATAAAGCCTATTGTGCGCCTATTGCGCATCTTTTTCAATTACAAATTGTAAAAGATCACTTCAACCGTGGTTAAACTTTACCGATCGATTTGGACCATTCATCAAAATCTGATGATCAGATAGCAGCCCATTCACATGACAAGAAGGACATTTCTATCAGATAAATCGTCAGTTAATGCAACCCATGGATATTGCCCATTTTTGTTTGTTTTCCACCGAATATATTAGGTGCAAGATTATCTTCACTTCGAGCTTGAGCTAATAGAATAATAAATAAATTTAACACAGCATTTTGACTAAATTCTCTATATTCCTAAAAAATTTAGATTGATTGGATTTCGAACTAATATTGATTTACTTCAAATAAGTGATTCAGTAAGGGGGGAGTGTCTGTTAAAATATTTTTGCAAATTAGAAGGTTATAAAAAACGACTGATGTTGTCTCGCGGCTCTGATAAAATCGGTTCTATCACTAGAGCGACGCTCTAAGAGCGTGCAAAAAGTAAAATCGGAGCTCACGAAGGTACATTTTTGCCTTAGTCTATTATAAAATCAACTCAATTTATGACGTAAAAAGGTTGGAGCAAAAATACGGATTTTTTTCGAATTATAATACAGACTGATATAAGTAACTATCAGTAAATAAAGTACATATCCTGTTCAGAAGGAGTGAACACAAAAAACACGAGAATGTACTAGACTGGGAAATAAATGTCCCTGAAAGGCCGACAAGCGCATCTACTCTCACCCATCGCTTAATAATCTTTTATACACTGGGTATCCGCTCTTCCGAGATTTGTTTCACTCTCTCTTAAACATGATATATGGGTCGCAAGAGGGTGAAGCCTATTTGCTCTCGTATGCTGTCATGTAGATATTTTACCCATGGTTGCTTATACCGTTATCACAAACAAAAATTTCGATAACGATTACTTTATATACAGTTTAAGTTTCGTCCTGGTTTTATTGGTGAAAACCCTAGTATGTTACCCTACTCAGACAGCAAACAAATAAAATTAAGCAAATGTCAATCGAGAACCGTCTGAATTAGTTACAGAATGCCATACATAATGCCATACAGATGTGCGTGAGAAATTTTGTTTTAATTTAAAAATGCTTCATATCTTAAAAAATTTTTTCAAAAAAAAATTAAAAAAAAAAATTCCTTTTTTCCGAAATTTTCTTTATCTAAATGTTTTTCAAAATTTTATTTTTAAGACTAATTTAGCACCACTACAAAGTTGAATTTTTTCGAAAATGAATATTATTAGAAGTAAACAACGCGTAATCGAGTACTACGTATAACTTTATTTACATTTGATTTACAGTATCAAAAGCTCTCCACAATTCCGTCATATAAAACGGTGCGAAACTATTGCAGATCCTTCCTGATCATCTAAAGACTGGACAATGGGGATAGTAATCCCTTCAATTGGATTCCCTTGATCTATTTCAATCGCAGAAATTTTTCTTTTGTCACAATGATTGAATTGAGGTTTTTGTTTGCTGAGTTTTTTCCCGTCACATTGTGATCGATTTCTGATGTCGTGTCGATGGTTCTGGGACAAAAGGGCCACTTCACAAGTACCTAAGTCGCCTTTTTCCCCCTTTCGCCGTTAACTCCATCAGCGCCATTTTTGCCTGGCAAACCGTTTAATCCTCGCATATATCCTGAAGAATAAATAAAAATATGAATAAAATATCGTAAAATGAAAGAAAATACTTCTCGTAATAGAATAAATTTCAAAACGTTTTTTTTCGTATTTTTTTAAAATCTTGGAAGACCATTTATTAAAAATCACAGTTATTAGTATTATTTAAAAATATTATTTGTTTTTTAAAAATCGATAAAAAAACTAAAAATAAAGCAAAAACAAACATGAATCAAACGTTCTGACAAAACCTCAAACACCCTAACAATACGTTAAACGTCCTACAATTACTAAACGGTCCAAGACGAGTTTGAAATAAGAAATTTCAAAAGTCCAAAAAATGGGTTTCAATGTGTTTAAGCTATCTTGTAGAGAATTTTTTCTGGTCATTTTAAGACCTAGGATTTCTGTTCGTGTTTTTTAAATTTTTTCTAAAATAAATTGATTTTAAGGTCAAATTTACATGACTAACTTTAGACAGCTTTAAAAGTTGCAAATTAGGAGCTAACGCACTTTTTTTTCTGCAATCAGGAGAAAGGCTTATACAATTTTATGTATTTTGATTAAGGTCATAATGACCACCCGGTCGACCACAATGACCGGTCAAAGTTGAAGGTTAATCTCAAGGTCATCGAATTCATATAAAAGACCCACCAAAATGACCCTCGTGGCCAACTTTCCAATGAACGTATTAGGAACCGTAGGTGAATTATGTACGCTTACGGTGCTAGAGAGCAAACNTTTTTTTTCCAAAAAAAATTGATTTTAAGGTGAAATTTTCATGACTAAGCTGTAAAAGTTGCAAATCAGGAGCTAGCGCACTTCTTTTTTCTGCAATCAGGAGAAAAGGCTGATACAATTTCAAGTTTTTTGATTAAGGGCACAATGACCACTCGGTCAACCACAATGACTGGTCAAAGTTCAAGGTCAATCTCAAGTTCATCGTGGAGACTCGAAAGTACCTTCAAAAGAATCAGAAAAGTCAATTTTCTGATGAACGTATTAGCAATACTGGGTCAATTCTGTACTGAAGTCGATAGAGAGCAATTATTTGACCAGTTATTTTGACCTTAAAATCAAAATTTTTTGGAAAAAATTTCAAAAACGAAAAAAGATAGCTTAAACACATTGAAACCCATTTTTGACTTTTGAAATTCCTTATTTCAAATGGTCTAACAAAAATCGTCAAAACATAGGTGTCACGAGTCCTGACTCATGACATTTGAGTACGAATTGCAAATAATAAATTATAATTTGGGTACAGGAAGCAATAAAGTTCTTACGGTTCCCATAAAGGCTATATATATTGAGTAGTCATGTGATCAAGTTGGGTACAGAAAACAATGCCCCGTAAATTTGTTGAGAATTATAAATGCGTATTAAATTTTCCAAAAATTATAAAAAAAATAATTTATAAAAACTTTCATTATAATTTAACTTCAATGAAATTACCTGTTCTACCCGGTTCGCCTTTGAAACCGGAAGTTCCACGTAAACCGCGTTCGCCCAATTCTCCTTTGGGGCCTGAAACTAGCGTAGTTGGTCCAGGCGGGCCCATTGGTCCAACAAATCCTGGTGGACCAGGAGGACCTTTGAGTTGCTTATTTTTGTATGCATTTATAACAAAATCTTCAAGTGAATAATGTTTTGTACTCAGTTCTTTAAAATTATTCACCCAGGTTGAATTTTCATCGTTTAGTTTGAAATTAATTTCATCTCTCACGAGAGATAGCATTTTCTGGCTATCAACAGAGCTGTTTTTCGATTTTTGAACTTCGTCGGATATTTGACGAACTTTAGCAAGCATGTCATATTTAAGATATTTCCAACTAAGAATTTCTTCCTTGAGAATAGAAAAATCTTCAATATTCACGTTATATTTTGTCTCAGCCAATTTTCTTGTATTTCGCCTTCGTTTATGCCGCACTTTTTTCTCTATTAATTTTGCACGAGCTCTGGGATTCATCTGCTCACCAGAGCCATTATCGTATTCGTAACCAGGGTCAAAATCCTGCTGTTTTAATTCAGAAAGTACTTTAGTTAATTCCATGGATTCCTAAAAATATTCAAATAAGTTTGTGTTTATTATATCGTTAACCGTATACGCACAAATGATCTCCATTTTTTTCGATAATTTTATAACTTTATTAAAAAGATTTGATGTCCAAGAAAAATAAAATGCAGCCCCATTAGTAATAATTGGGAACCATTTTTCAAAAACAAAAACGAATATTTTGAAACCCCTTTTTAATACTTTACTTTGAATTATCAATAACTCAATTTAAATCAATTTTAAAGACCAAACAACACTGTAAAAGATAATTTACCAAAAAATGCGATTTGTAAGATAATTAAATTTAGACTTTTTATTTTATATGATTTTATATTATTTATATAAAAAATATTTGATTGACAGCATGAGTCATGCTGCATGACTTCAACCTGTTATTCCTTGCGCTTTTCCTGGTACCATCGAGAAAATAAGCTTACAATCTTTCTTTTTCATCTCATTTCAATCTCATTTTTGGGTAGACTTTTGTTACTTTAGGTATAACTTATACCGTATCGGTACTACCATGTCTGTAATACACACATATACCGTGTCTGTACGGCACATTTTTATCTTTTGGAAACCAATGTTGTCGCTAAAAAAGTATTTTTTGAAAAAAAAATGCGTTTCCTGGAGTAGTTTGTGTAATTTATACGGTTTTAAAATAAAAAATAAATTTATGTCATCCGGTTTATTAACTTTTATGATCCAAATCTAATTTAATATCATTTGACATGGGCGTTTTATTCCGGCAATAAATTGATTTATGACGAATTTTGATGCCAGGTACTATAAACGCATTTTCGCTAACTGTATCGATGTTAAATGTACAGTATGTCTTTTTTTTCGTGCGAAAATTTTAGAGTGATTTCGGGAGATGTATTTAAATATTTTACCATTCTAGTAGCTAAAACTTTATGAAACAATGTCAAATTATAATTTTGCGTTTATTTCAAATTTTGAATTAGTTTCAAAATCACACCAGGTACTTAACAAAACGAACTGGTGAGATAAGTTGATTCGAAGCACGGTTCATTTAGTACCCAGCATAAAAATAAACCAAAATAGGTAGGATATATCGCAGGTCTGAAAAATAAAAATTAAGACTAAATTATTTGTTAGAGTCATATTTTAATAAAAAATGACATTTGTACGAAATTATATATCAATGAACCCTTGGAGGCTCCGAGCCAATCAATCAGCTCAAAACATTTCAATGATAAAAATAATCTTCTGACTTTTAATGAAAATTCAAAATAGAGTTTCCCGAGGAAAATTCAAAATTTCAATATAAATTTTCTATCACCAACCGTTCAGAAGTTATTTTATCTTACTTTTTTGCCTATTTCTCTAAAATTAATCTAAAACGCCGTTTTCTAAAAACTGACTGCCTACGAAAAATTTAAGGAAGTTTTTAGGAAAGTCTTCTAGTTATTTATAAAGACTAACAACTTTTGTAAATTTGTGATTAATCTTACCTGTTCTAAAAGTACCACTTTGTCTTCAAAATGTTGAATCTGTCCTCTTTGATATCTCACTGTGCTTATCAGCACTTTTTGCATATTCTCAAGTTTATCAAGTCTACGTAAAACATTTTCGTCTGTCACTGCCAAACATCCGAGAATTAAAACTGAAACTAGTTTCATCGCAAATCGCAGAGTAATAAATAAATAATTGTAAAACGTCTTCAAGGACCTTTTTATTAAAAAGATGGCGCTCGTCAAAAATGTAGATCACCATGGGTAAATTTTTAAAGGGGTGTTTTCTTTGTTATTTCAAAGAAAAGCAAAATTCCTGGAAGTCAGAAACCTAAGTTTTTGAAAGCTGAAACCGCCCTAATAATTGTACGATACATCTTGAAAATGCAACAGATGCCATTTAAAGAAATCGATCAAGGGCAGCTGCGGTCACCAATACAGGATCACTGCCCATGGGATTTCGAACAAAAAACGACTTGGTAAAATATGACTTGGGGAAAATCGCTAATATAATTTGGAAAATAAGTGCAGTTAAAACGGCATGGTTAAATTTATTTAGAATTTCTATTGCTAACCTGAATTTTTAAAATCCATAGTTGTATTTGAAAAACAAATCATTGTTGGTATCATAACAGCAGTTAAAAAAATATTGTTAAATTTGTTCAGAATTTCTATTGATAGCCTGAACTCACAATATCCATAGTTGTAGTTTCACAAAAAATATTTTTTGGTCTCAAAACTAATTTTTAGCACGCTAATAATTTTTTGTCAAACCGTTTTCAACTAGATTTTATATTTTTGAAAAAAATCACACATCATTATGTCAAAAGTTGTTGTGTTAAAGAAATTTGTTTGTTGTTAAACATATTTTTTGGCAAAATTTTTTTTTTTGTGTTAAATTTTTTAATTTTGTGTACAAAATATTTGATTCATTGTTAGGTAGATATGATTTGTGCACCACTTTTCTCTGCGCCCAGGAGACTCAGAACCAAGATAGCGACGAACGTTTGAATGCATAATGCATTTGAATTTTTGGATATTTTATATTGTGCAATATATCAAAATTTACCCCCACAGGCCATCGTTTGATTTATCGGTAATCCATAACAACAGTTATACTGGGGTTCTTTAAAATTTTCTTGTTTTTATTTCTTGGTACTGAAAATTCTCAAATTTGCCTTGAACTTCTTCGTTTTTTTCTATTTTCGGTGGTGAAACATCATGATTTCACATAATACTTCAGTGCTCGAGCAACTTTGATAACTGATTTTTCTCACGTGATGGACTCCGGAAATAAAGAGAGATTTTTCATATTGCAAATTTCCCATGGATTAACATGCAAAAATGTCTGTAGATATCTTGTATTCTTCCCCCAGAACTGATACCCCCAATAGTGGTAGACTACCACTGGTAGTCTTAAAAAACGACATAATCATTAGTTATTTTATTATTATTTTAGTAGAAATTATGAGTAAATCGAAAAATTGATCAACAAAAATCCAAGGTCATTTAGGGCCGACTGTTTTTATCACATAATACAGTATTATTAATACTCTAATAAATTATTGCTAATAAACTACTTTAAAAAGTGGCATTCTCATAATAATATGATGGAATGCTAATTCGAACAAAACTTTCGTTTTTGATACTAACAGTTAGTCACTTACCACAACTCAACTATGGCAATTTGTAATTGTAACCCGCATTTTTCTTGTGATTTAGACCAACAAAATATTAATTTTGAGTCAAAATGTGATTTGAGAGTAACACAAGGTAGTAGTTTCAAAAAAATATTCATTTTCAAATTCAAATAGTCATTTAGACAAAATGTCCAGAAAAAATTTCTGGCATGCAAAATAGGGGGATTTAAAAATAGAAATCAATTTTTTTTGTAGAGTTTGCAAATTTTCAAAAGTTGGTGAAAAAAGTTTCGAGCTGAAATATTTGTAAACATTTTGATTTTATAGTTAAATAATTGTATTTCCTAAGGAAATTTTCCTTAACAAATAAAAATATACATAATATTACAACAAAAATAACTTTGCAGAACTTTTGTGGTTTTAAACTTTGAGGGTTTAAGTAAAATTTTCAATTTTTTTTAAAACCTGGTAATTTTTTTAGTTACTATATGAAAACATTTCATCGAAATTGAGGACCTTTTTATGTCCTTCCTGATTTGCATTGACCACTTCCTTAAAAAGTGACTTAAATTTATTTTTAGCGGTCCAAATAGTAAAAGAACAGAGTTTAATTTACGAAGCAGTTCTTTATACTCTGGTTGGAATTATAATCTTATTTGTCTTGATAAAGTTCATAGGTGAGAATATTTTCAATTTTATAACTCCGGTGACCGGAGTCCGGTCATAATAAAATAATATTTATTTATCAAACAGCGTCCCCCGTTGCGCTGTCTCAGCAAGTAAATTAAAATGTCTTTATCGCTCAAGATTTAGCCTAAATTTCTAATTAAATTGATTTTTAAATTTGGTTTATAGTTTGGTGCAGACAACGAAGATGTCGAAATAATACAGGGGGAAATAGAATAGAGTCAATGGAGTAAGTATGTTTGATATTAAAATATTTGAAATTTATTTGTAATTTTCAATCTCAAATTTGTTATGTTTTATCAAAAACTCCAAAGATGCAAATAGTGTCCCCAAAATAATTGTGGCTAAAAAATCATTGGAAAATTTAATGAACCAAGAAAGAACAATTGGTGAAGGTTTTGTGGCTCTGTAATGTGTAGTTTTCTCACTAGAGGGCGCAAAAGGGTGAAATGTGACCTCCGCGGCGGTACCATTTCCACCTTAACTACATTTAGAATCAACTTTATTTATGCCACGAACAAAAAAAGTCAAATTTGAGCAAAAAGTTATCGGATTTTTTTTTAAATGTTTTTCAATTGAGTAGAAAACTGTATACAGGGGGGGGGCAATATCGCCGAAAGTTTTATGACAAATAATTTAGGCGATATTGGCACTGGAAGAATTTTAGCTAAAAATCGTGAAATTGCGTAGGTTTTTTCGGCGATTTCGGCAAATTTGCCCCCCCCTGTTTATCATTTTTTCAGCCTCAATTATTTTGGGGACATTCCCCCCCTTTAATTTGCATTTTACCTCTATTTCTTTTGGAAACTACTCATCCGATTTAGTTCCTAAATAGCTAAAAATGACCGACTCAGGCCAATTTCATTTTTTTCCGAAAACTTATGATAACAACTTTATAGTCTGAAATTTTTTTTGGAAAAACAATTCTAAATGGTCCGATTCAGACTAATTTGTTTTCTTTTATTAATATGTGTGGTCATTTCCAGCTTTCTAAGAAGTTAATCAGTCGTACTCGGTTATTTTTTAGCGTTTCCATACAAACAGTGTGACAAGTTCCGTGGCACGGTGTCCGTGCCCTGTTTTTTGACTGAATTTTACATCACTTCTGATACACCCAAAAAGATAATAAACTATAGAAATTCTGACATTTTGAAAAAAAGGGTTTGTATCAAAAGTTATGTTTTACTTCAGAAAGAAAAAATCTCCGTAATTACTGTTTTAACCACAATAAATTTCAATCATTAGTTTCGAAACATTTTCCAAGCGAAACCGAATACCAAGTTACATATAAATTATTTCACTGTTCAATTGTTGATAACTACGCTGTATGAATTTTATAACAATAAATCTTAGTCGTATAATTTGAGAGTTGTTTAACGAGATGATTTTGAACTAAACAATATTCGAATAAAACTTTTACGAAAAAGGAGGAGATAAAAACTGAAAAAAGAAAATTTTTTGTGAAAATGGAAAAAAGATTAAAAGGTTAGGACATTATAGGCTGTCAGCAGTCGAGCAAATTTTGACGATCGAACATTTGTAGATAAAAATTTTACGCGAAATATTATACTGATGAATTTATTTCTAAAAATAAATGTATAAAAGCTGAATTTTTAATAGTTGAAAATTATTCATAATCCAGGAGATTGACTTACTCTTCCACCCCTTTTTTTTATAGCTAAATGCTCTAATAGAGCAGCTCTATGACGCCTTTAACCTTCATCGCACTTATCTCTTCATTTACAGTTAGAAAAAATTAGTTTTTTTGGAATGAAAAAATTGCATCAACATTGGGATTCTGATTGGTCGAAATTTAAACTTATCAGAATCGGTTATTTGATAATTTTTCAATAAGATTGCTTTCACTGATTCCAAAAATGAATTAAAAAAATAACTTGAAGCTGGCCTGAGACATTTAATGAAAATTCATTAAATCAGTTAAAATTTGACTGTTTATTCCTCTAAGAATCAACATCGGCGTAAAAAACGTAAAAAATGTTGTCTAGTACCCATTGAGGAACATGATAGGCTCCCTTGTTTACGTCCATGTTCATTCTTAAAGGGATATATAAATACGATCTTAGTACAAATCTGAACAAAATAAAGCAATACGGCCTGTTCACATCAATGTAGTAGTGTGGCACAATAAGTGTGCCTGATTGTTTTGCGTCTTCGATGCTCGACGTCCCAGATAATGCGCCTGCAGTGCGCGCCGTCATCGATTATCTGAGCTAGATCTTTACTTCATGAGTCAGATAAATATGCTTCACAAAAACAGTACCTCAATAGGATTTTGATAAAATCAGCATCACGGAAAATAAGCTTTACTCAGATTTTTAAGTTTTTACAAGTTGAAATTTTAAAAAATGTTTGAAAAAAATATACTTACAGATTACGAATCCTTGATAAATTCTATTGAAACTGATGACAATCCTGCAAGCTTACCAAATCAACTTGACGATTTGAACTTGATAAGTAAATACTTGGAAGAACACTCAAAAGTTATGAACAGAAATTATCTGAAACCATCTGAAGAAATAGCACGGGAACATTTAGAACTAGAAAATCGTCGAGAATTTCTAACAACGGATGTCGAAAGATTAAATAACAAGGTAAACGTTCTGTGAGCTTGCTGAAACCGTGTCAGCGATTCCAGAGAGAAGATTCAGCGATATTAGGCATTTTGGCGATATTGGCACTTTAGGCGATTTGAGGACAGAAATAAAATTTTTCGTTAAAAAATGAAAACATGTGGGCATTCCAAATGACATCAGAATTTGAAGATTTTTTCCATTTTGTAAGGAGTTAGATTTTCAAAATTGTATCTTGAAATATGACGTCATTCATGACGCACTCAAAGTTATTTGTAACAAAACCTCAAACGCCCACGGGACTTCGGCGATATTGGCTCTTTCGGTGATATTGGCACTGGCATGACTTTAGCTAAAGATTGTGAAATTGCGTACGTTTATTAGGCGATATAGGTAGCTATTCCACCAATCGATTTTCGGCCAAAATCGACCAGTTAGGTTAGATTTGTCACATATACTGATCTGTGCCAAATTTTATTCCGCGTTTTGTGGTTGGTTTTTTTTTTCAAAAATCGATATTTTCCGAAAAAATGATAATATATTTCGAAAAATCATATTTTTGACAAAAAAA
>SCLH01000238.1:333428-358750 GCA_004367855.1 Oikopleura vanhoeffeni | reverse complement strand
TGAGATTGACCTTGAACTTTGACCGGTCATTAGAGGTCAAATATTGGTTGCCGACCCTCAATCAAAAAAACAGCTAACCGAAAAAAGCTTAATTTTCACTGGCCAAAAAATCAGCCTTCTAGCACTTCATACGGCTTCTCCATAACCGGGTTGGGGACTACCTGTAAAATTTCGAAAAATTGACCGAAAAATCTTTTTTTTTCGAAAATTTTTGAAGAACAAAAAAAATCCTAGGTCTTAAAATGACCAAAAAAAATCCTCTACAAGATAGGTTAAAACATCGATACCAATTTTTGAGTTTTGAAATTTCTTATTTCAAATCCTCAAAAGCTTTGTAACGCGATGAGTATAATAACAACAAAAAATCAATAATAAATCAACCTTTATAGCGCGGTTTAAATCCCGAAAGGTTGTTTTTTTCATGCTCTAATTGTGACCACTTGGAGGCTTCAAAACTTTTTTCATGGTCGGAATTATTCTTCTTGAGAAAGTTTGACCTCATAAACTCAAAGAATCCGGACTAAGGGGGTTAGTTTTGCGGGTGTTTACAAAACGCTGGTCAATTCGTAGGGGTGGCAGTAGTGAGATGCCGCGGGCTTATTTTAGGACTGAGAATCAACGCAGCTTGACAAATATTGTTAATAAGTGACACATGGCTTAGCAGTTTGATATCAAATATGACTACCGGATGTCCGACCACTAGAAGCAAAACATTTTTCCGCTCGCAAACAAACATAATCTGCTCGCGGCATCACTCTACTGTCGGTACTGACCCTACTTATGCGGCATAAGTTATGCCTATCACTGTGCTCCAGTGCAGTCGGTAAAATTCCTTAACCACCCTAATGACGCATAAGTTATGCGGCATGCCGCGGCATAACCATGACGTTGCGTTTTCACAACATATTTTTCATTCAGACCGATTTGGGTACGCTAATCACGCCGGATTATTTTAGCTACAAATCGTGATATTGCGTAGGTTAAATTCGGCGATTTGAGCAAGTTCGGCGATATTGGGTCCCCCCTGTATAATGTTATATTTTCGCTAAATTACCAACTCTCTTGTGGGAAAGCACCTTTATAAAATAAATCGTTTCCATTTGAAAACATTGGATGTTCTTCATAAATAATACTGTCGTATTTGTCTAAGCGGACGTTTTTGAAAATTTCAAAAACGTCCGCTTAGACAAATACGACAGTAGCAATTTAACAGTAAAAAACAAAAAATACTTTTCGAAAAAGCTTGTTTGAAAATTTTGCATTTTAATATTTGGATAGTTAATCTAATTGTCATTTTTGACCCTCACTGGCTTAAATTTCGAAATGCTAAAGAATATTTTTGTGAACGGAAGACAACTTGCTTCTATTTAATTTATAATATTATGTTTAATTCCGATAAATCACGAAAAAATACAACTTAAAATTAAAATACCCTCAAAATAAGCGGGTTGTCAAATTCTAGAAAATATAATACCGAAATGCCAAAAATTAGAACCAACAGGCTGAAACAAATCTTTGAAAAGTACTGGCCGTTCGAGATCACGAACAAAAAAATTACCAAACCAAATTTAATCGATAAGAATAGATCTACAATAAAGGTTTAACAGATATTTCCCAATTCATTCCGTTTTGCGATAGTAACTCATTGAGGGGGTGGTCAACGCAAAATTTGCCAAAAACGTAGTTTTGTAGTCGGTTTCACGCTAAAACTAGAAACCAGAAAGATATGAAACCACCAGAAATGAAATATTTGAGTAAATAGACGTCGAGTCAGGGTCAACTGAGTTTAAGACGTATGGACTTGATTTTTTTTTAAAATGACAGAATTAATACTGTAGTATCACCAAAACTTAACTCAATGAATTTTCGGAAAAAATGCATATCATTTGAAATCTAGAAAAACGGCTATTTTAGCGTAAAAATCATGGGTTTTCAAACCGTATCAAGTCCCTCAATTTTGAAAATTAATTTTTCGATTATTATCTTTGCAAAGGTCAAACACTCGTCCATAAAACTAAACTCAATGAATTTTGATTAAACTTCTTAGTTGTCCTCCAGAGGGGTCGTAGTCACATGTGAAAATTAAATTTTAGTCGGTTGTCAAATTTCTAGGATAAATAAGCTCATTGCACATTTTTGTCTTGCGTTGACCACCCCAAAAGCCCAAATCAGCGTCACATACCACCTAAAGAGTTCGAAAATTGGTCTTAAAAAATTTCACTGCATTACCTACAAGGAATACGTCACAGTAGACGACATCTTAGCTGCACGGAAACGAAGGGTTCATAAATTAGTCAAAGTATGAGTCTGGTAGGGCAAAACATCCAAATCGTTATGGTAGACCATAAAAAATTGTGTTTTACACTACTACACTTTTAAACTTTTACTGAATCGAAACCCACTTTAAGACTTTTATTTAAATATTTTTTATTTGTCTTGAAAATATTTCAAATAAACGAGCTGATTTACAAGAAAACAAAGTAAAATTTATAAAAACGTGTCAAAACACTCGAACTGAGGAAAAACTGGAGAACAGTGTGTATAAAAAACATTTCGAGGAATAAAATTTGCTCGGTGAAATAGGTCGTAAAAACAGTATGGAGGCATACTGTACTCTTATTGGTTTGAAGCTATTTTATTACAGCATAGTGCGTTGAAACGGACAGTTTGAATCTCCAAGCTATCGGTTGAAACGCACATGGCAGTTAAACGCACTTTGCTGTAATTCTCCATGAGTATATATCGGTGTACATAAATTTAGCCGCATAATATTTTTTATGAAATGAGGTCGTGAAAGGTACAAATAAAATCAATTTAGACATTCAAAATAGTAATATATTTTAAGGGCAACATAAGTGTATATCATTTGTTGAACGGAGAAAATCTATATAGCTCTATTGAATTTTAGATTCCTCGATTTCAAATTATAGCTTGGAATCGGCGCAAATGACCTTTTTAGCCGTTTTTATTTTTAGAAGTTTACCGATCTATCAAAAGGTTTTACGTTATAGGACTTTTTCAGAAACCGAGAATTTTCGGTTACAATTTCAGAAATCGAAAACCCGGCTATGTGGTGCAATATAAATTCGGAACTAGAATTAAACAAAGTATCGTATGTGGCGATTCCGAGCTACCTCGAAATCGAAATGGAGGTATCTTAAATTAAACGGACCTATAGTGAGGTTAGGTTTAATTAAACGTCATATAACAACCATTTCAAATAATTTTAACTTGGACCTCAGGTCGATTTTTCATGGAAACCCACACTTATGAGGGTTTCTCGTAAAAAAAGCTACCTTATCAAACCTTGTCTGCTATAGCTTAATTACTTAAAATTAACAAAATAAAAACTGCTGGATAAAATAAATGACAGAAAATTTATTCAATTTCCTTCATGAAAAGACATTCCGATATATACATGATGAATACTGATTGGCGTCTATTTTTTAAGAGTTTACATTTTTAGTCGATTTTTTCTCCTATCTTTTGCTATGAAATATGCTTGAGTGCGAGAAATCTACGAATTTGAAAACAAACGCCGGCAATAAAAATCCTATGTTGTAAAAATAGAAATTTTCGATTAATCTGTATAGCATTTCGTGAATTTGTCTTCATATCAAAATATAAGCGTTTAAAAAGATCGAACATTTTGTCGACCAAAAATGTAACTCCTATTTTTTACGGTTAATAGGTTTGTAGAAATTTTTAATAAATATCCAATGTTTGATTTGATCGGATTTGACGAATTGGAAGCTGAAGCCTTAGAGGGTCTCGTAGACGGTTTAGGTTTTCGTTGACGGTTTGTAATCGTTTCATCATTTGGTTATACTCATCAACGTCAAAGCCAAAATTTTTTGCGTATTTGTGGGTGTACATTAACCGATACCGATTTTCGACGCTGTCGTATTCTGGTTCAGTTTTTGTCAGTACATAAAATCCATAGAGGCCGATCGAAGATCTTAAATTTGAAATTTATAGTTTGCCCAGGGAAATCAAGAAACAATATTTTAAAGGGGTTCGATAAGCTCGAAAGCCTTTTAAAAGAACTCATAATTTTTGTTAATGGAGTACTCAGTACTGGTTGCATTTCAAGACACATAAATAAAATTTACTACAGTAAAGTGCCTGTAAAACGACGCGTACTATTAATATAAAAAGTACATTACTCAACGCATAATAAGTTTTCTTTGTATGATACAGTCAACAACCTCTAAACTGAACCACTTCCTCTAACTGGAACGCTTTTTTAGGGTCGGTCTATTTGTTTCTAACTGGAACAGTATAAAAATGTGTTTTTTGAACTGATCTATATTATGAACAGCATATCCATTATTATCCCCGGGTACTTTAAAAACTTATTCCATATTCTTTAACAGGAAATAAGTTTTTAAAGTGACCCGGGATAATAATGGATATATTTTTAAAGGCTCCAAAAAGGCGAAATCCCAGATTTTTTGGTTTTCCAAAATTGGTACAAATTATTATGGCGTTGTTAACATATTAAGACGTTAAGGCGTTTGTGACATATTATTACATTTTTTGAATTCTAGATATGGCACTAGATTATATTTCAAAAAGCCTAACGTGATAATAATATCATCGATAACTCATATAAAGCATATAAAATGAGTGATAAAAAAACTACCAAAATATTCTTGGCTTAATTTTCAGAGAAACAGCAAATAAAACAGTTCACGAGAAAAAATCCGAAAACATCCCTTTCGAATTTGCCAGAAAGAGGAAATGTTTGTGTGTAGAAGAAATTCAGAATTTTGACGCAATAAACAGTGGTTTAGCGGTTTAGAAATTTTGTAACAGAAAAAAACAAAGCAAATTCTATAACAAGTTTTTTTTCAAAAAAAAAGACAAAACTGCCTGCTGTATTTTGACTTGTGTAATATTAAATTATGTTTTACACAAACTTTATTCATTTACCAACAATTTGACCACAAAAATAAAGCAATTTTAATATGCAATGTAGCTTTCTAGGCAAAATTAAGGGGTTATCTCTAACTGGAACACTTCCTCTAACTGAAACGCTTTTTTTAGGTCGGTAAGTGTTCCAGTTAGAGGTTGTTGACTGTACATATCATATGTTATATCGATTACGGGTGCTCCTGGCACATATTAGCTACTTTTTTAGCCAACATTTTTATATAATTCGGCTTTTGAAAACGACTCATTCGATTAAGTTCCGAATCGGACCATTTTTTATTTTTTTTTGAGATTACTGAAATTGTTTAATTATCAATTTTTGTTAAAAAATTGGAAACAATGGTCTGATTCGGACCATTTTATAAATTTATGTTTCTCTTATATAAAAATTTGGGCTAAAAAAGTAGCTAATGTGTGCCAGGAGCACCCGTAATAGATATATGTATCGAATAAAGGCATCTATTATGACGAAGTAAAGTTCTTTCCATAGGACACTACTTTTTTACCTTCACTATGATAGGTTTAAAATTTTTGATCTTGTGATATCAAGCGATAACAAGATAAACTTTATTATTTTCATTTATATTTTTGAGAGTGTTGCCTATTGGCACCAGAGCTTTGTCGAAATCAAATTAGCACACACGTCTAGCCTATTGACGTCAGTGTTGCATATTGCGTTCGGTTTCAATTGACGTCACCCACTGTGCTCATGATATAACTTTAGGCTACGTGCCACTTCAAACTCGTTTCTTCGATTTCCGGTTTTTTACCGGTAATTTTTGATATTTTTCGACAAATCGATAAGTTTTGGTAAATAACAGGTGAAACACCGGAAATTTAAAAAACAACTCTGCCAGTTAAAAGTTATATTATGACCCAAAATATCAGAAAAATCGTATGTGGCTATTTAAATTTCAACTTCGCCAAAAAACTTCTTTTAAATATCATGAACTTACCCATAAGTTACAAAATAAGTAACCGGTTCCATAATATCCCAGGAATATTCATACCAGGTAAGTCTGGCCAAAACACCCCATTGAAAGCACATATATGCTAAAATACCATATTGAACGAGCATGGTTTTCAATTCGACTTTGTTTCGAAGCTTATCATTTAGTTCAAAATAAGGCTTTAATTTTTTCATCAATTCTTCTTTTTCTTTCAATAAATCATTTTCCTTCTCAAATTGTTTCGCCTAAAAAATACAAAAAATAATCACTGGTAATTTTAAATATCCAAGAAAGGATTTAACAACAGTAGTGTCAGATTACAAAATATGATTCCAACAACTCAGATTATTCAATTTTAACCAATTTCTTTATGAACTTTTTTATTTGAAAACATGTACAGAGCCAAATATGTAAGATCAGAAAACTCATCGCGAAAAACGAGTTAGGTATGACCAATCGGATTCTCATTTTGATTTCGAAAACACGTCTTGCGTAATATTTTTTATTCTAAGCCGTTCAAGCTTGGTGGCTATTGGTCAAATTTAATTCCCGCGTAGGTGGAAGGAACATTGTTTATTTCGGAGGTAAAGAAACTTGTTCTTCTCGCGAGAATTTTACATATCGGGCACTGTATATCAACGTATGACATAAATCAGTGATGATAAACCCCATCTTTCTTTAATAAATAATTTCTAAGACTCTTATAATTTTCTTTTGTTTAAAAGTTTTTTTTCGGTTCTTTGTATCATAAAAGACGTATTATCTCGAATTCGAAATAAGTTATGGAAAAATACGAGTCATAGTTTGCAAATTCTAAGTTCAAATTACAAATTGAATAATATGAGTTGTTGGGATCACATTTTGTTATATGACACCACTGATGTAAAAATCATAAAATAAGACGATTTACATGCAACTTTAAATTTACACAATTGCGATCAAATTAAAAAACGAGTAATCGAATTCTTCAGATTATGTTATATGACACCATTATTACTATCACGATAAAACTTTTTTTTCCGACTTTTTACCTCAATATTTAAAGCTGTATAAATTCTTGCCACTTGATATCTCATTTCATTTACATTATTGTCTGGTGGAACGCTTGGTGAGTATGCTTTTTCCGAAACTTGAGCTGGGACAGTTATCGGAAACGATTCGTTATTCAGTCTCAAATCAAATTTTCCCATCATCAATAAATGTGAAAGTGAGGTAGAGCTTGAAAGTTTATCTCCATCCTAAATTTCCAGTTAAAACGGGCTAATTTCCTAGATTTGTTATTGGCCATATTATGTTTAAAACTTACTTCAGAAGGACGGTGGTAATTTTTTCTTGCACTTTTTATCAAAAATTGTACATTTCGCACGATAAGCTGTGATGACAGAAAATTGCTTAATTCGACATTTTTACTTATGAAAAGTTACTTTTCCCCCAATCTTATAGCGCCATTTGAGCCAAAATTTTAATATAAAAATTTTTGTCAAAAATTTTCATTTAATTATTTTAACTGGTAAATCACTTTAAATCTGGAAATTTTACAGTGACCGGTTAATTTTTATGCAAATCATTTTTCGTACCATGGTATAGACCCCGGCTTCGTATACTCCACCGTCTGTTTTTATAATGTCAGCCAATAAGGAGCCAACAGTACCAGTAACCGGTTTACAAGTAAACATAACCGGTTGCTTTCTTGAAGGTAATTCAACGGTTAAAATAGGATGTCCATGCTGGTAGGCCAAAGTTGCCTCGCTAAGAAATCGGTAAAACGAACCGGTTCGTTTAACATTCATTGGTCGTAAGAGAACCGACCGCATTGTCTGAAATTAAAAAAATAGAGGTTGAAATGTTATACAAGAGGTATACAGAAAGTTGTCAATGTTTTATATCAAGAATGAAGTGTTCAATATATTTTCGGCGGTGGTGATTTTTTTTGCCAGCACTTTTCACTGATGAATATCATACATTTGTGGTAAGATTACTTCTGGCGCAAATTCTGGGTTCAAGGTTTCTTTATAAGCTCGGTTGACTACAATTAAGATCAGCTCAGGAGCGCCATCTTTAAAAAAAGATAAATTTTACCTGTTAGTCCGTTTCTGACAATTTTGAAGAGATTCCAGTAACCACAGAATTGCTCAAGGCAAAGGGATACTAGACGATCCCATTGAGCATTGTGCATTAATAATAGCTGAGCGACAACAATAATAAGTTGGAATAAAGCCTGGAAATTTTAGTTATTAAGTTAAACGGCGGCGGTATCTTTCGCATAGTTTTTTCATTTTCAACTTGCATATGCATTCTTTATAAAGAAACATTTTTTTTGCGTTTTTATGCCGTTTCAAAATAAACAATAATCGATGCAAAAATACCCTGACCAAATTAAACAGTTTCATATAAAAAATTATAAAGAACTTTATCAAAAAATTTTAGACTATTGTCAATAGTCTATTGATGAAAAAATTGAGAAATTTTCGGGTAAGTTGTTGCATGTTTTGTCAAGAATTATCAGGTTAATTACGAATATTCTTATTTGGTTTTTCAATAATAAATTCCAAGATTTTTCAAGATTTCTTGTTATTTCAATTTGTTGTTTCAAAATTAACTTTTTTTACTAGCTTCGTGTTTTTCATATTTTTTTTCGAATTTTTTATGTTTTTCAAAATTCAAAGAGAAACCGACAATCTTAGATTTAACCGGTAATTACCGGAATACTGGCATCCGGTTCAAAAATCGAAGAGCTCAAAATCGGTTAATCCATCTTCGAGAAAAACTCGTGCAACTGAAAGCTTCTTTAAAAAAAAAAGCCGCCTTACCATTAAATTGTAGACCAAAAAACTGGGCCCAAATAAAAACGTGAAAGCTGCATCTTTTCGGCTGCCTGGAAGCGCTGCATTGATAAATTTTCCCTGAGCTTTGTAACGATTATTTTGATGAACTACGATTCTTCCTTGGAAATATTTTTCGTTATCTTTCCAAATAAAGTCATCAGAGGTTACTTCACCAAGTTCAATTTTTTTCCATTTTCCGAGTTGAATAGAAGTTTTGTGAGCAGCATGGAGATAAAGAGGGGGGAAATTTTGAGTGCATTGAAAGCTGAATTAATAATTTTAAAATTAGTGGCTACAAAATTTTTGACAATCACTCAAAGTCAAGCCATTAAAGTGGTTTGCTGGTGTCTAGGGGATAATTCATTTGCTATTTTTTGAAAATAAATTTTCCATATTTTTTCACTGCCATTTGTCAATAACCTTCCTATTTTGAGGTGAAGGCATTTAACGCGAACTATAAGGTATTTTTTTTTCATGCAACCCACCCTTGTCTGCATGATTACTCGAATGTCATAAGAGATATTCGAACAAAACGGGTTTTTTCTATCAATGTAACCAATAAAAGTTGTGTCATGAAAACTTTTATTTTTATTTCTACAGTAAACCGGTTCACCGGTAATTGATTATTTAAACCGAATTCAGGTGTTTCCGTCGAATCTCATAGTACAGTTTTTTTTCTTCTATTTATGAAAATGTATGTCTTATGGTTGATAAAAATCGGTCTTTTTGTGGTTACGAATTACCAGAAGAGTGAATAGCAAAAATTTCACATTCATTTATTAATGAAAAAAAATAATATTTCACCAAAAATTCCTAAATGTTTTGCCTCAGAAAACCGGGTAATTCCAAATGTCTATTACCGGTGAACCGTTTTGACGTTGGAAAACAACAAAAAGTTTTCCATGTCACAAATTTACTTGGCTACATTGATAGAAAAAACCGTTTGACGATATCTCTTATGACATTCGATAATCAGTTGATGACAAGGGTGGGTTGCATTAAAAAAAAGCTACCTAACCGAACCAAATATTAATTACCTTAACATGTTGACCATGACCAGAATAGCATGCACAAAAATCCAATTAGATTCTACATGCATTATTTTGGGTAAAAACCACCAGGGAATAAAACAAATAAAGTAGGCCGCTTCAATTGATGGGTACACCATGGACAAAACACGGCGACGGAAATCGGTTAAAAAACAGTTAGCCTTAAAAATATATTTAAACTTGGCACCCTTCGGCGGAATTTTATGCTAGAAATTTAACTTTTACAAAAAAAAAATCTTAAAAAGTGATTTTTCGATAAAAAAATATGTTGTAAATCTAAACTTCAAATAAAAAGTCATAAATTTTTTATTTTATTTTTTTTTAATTTTCTGTATTTTCAGAAAAATATGCGCATTTTTCCATGGGAAAATTATGTAAACTATCTTATTTTAAATTTTCTCTATCATTTTAATTTTTCATGAATAAATCTTTAATTAATTTGGTTTCTACAACTGTTAATTAGATCGTGTTAATCCTGTTCCTTTTTAAACTTTTTTGTGATACTAAAGTGACCTCACCTCTGATCTCAATTTTCTTGAATCAGTTGTTTCTCCAGCATTTTTCAAAATTTCTTCCGTCAGCGATTGTTGTCGAAGAGCAAAATATATTTCATAAAATGTCATTGAATACTTTTGACCTAGCCGGCCGAATTCCGTTTTTAGCTTATTTCCCATGTCCAAAGTCCGAATTCCAAAAATTGACATTTTTAGAAGTAAGGGTCCGTAAAGTACCATCATCGAAGTGTATTCTTGTTCTTTTATGAACTGACACTAAAATAGGGTATCGATACGGAAATCCTACAAAAATGTAAAAAACTAAAAAAAATTTACAACTCCTGGTTTTCGGATGAAAATTGGATATCCAATAGTGAAAAACTATAGTGAAAAAATTTTAAAATTAATTCTAAAAAATTCCTATAGGAATTCATATGAATTGAACTTAAAAAAATTCCACGAATGTCCACATTTTTGGTCTGTTTTGCTTCCTCTCGACGAAAATTTTCTTCTCAACAAGCGAAACTGACCCTGGGATTTTGCCTCAAGATGCCAAATTTAAAGGAGCTTTTAAGAAACACAATTAATTGGGCCGGCTTGGTTCAAACCGGCTGAAAACCATTAAAAATGACGATTTGTCGACGAAAATGACGAGTTTTTTTAAATTGCGAAGGCTATAAAACACTTGTAAAGATAATTTTGTTGTTCGACCCAAAGGGTGTCATATTACAAAAGTTGATTCCCAAAATAAGTTTACAAGAAAAAACCTTGGAAAACATTAAATTTATCAGAAATACATATTGGCCAAATATTGTTTGATACCCTTAACAAAATAACGAGTATAACAATCGACCATCCAGAAAGTAGCGCAAACGAAATCAAAATTTTTGTAATAACCAAAGGATATTTTTTAAGTGATTCCCAGGCAGTTTGTTTCTTCAGAATTTTACTTGAAAAAACATTATTCAAATAATCTACCAAGATCGGGACAAACGATTGAAGAAATGAAAAAATTATAAAGATCGGAACACGAACGTCAATAAGGTCCAAGTTAAGTGTAGCAGACTTTTGATCGAGTGGCCACCACCAATAGCGCTGAATATCGGGTTTCACGTTTGAACACTTTTTTATTTATGAATAAATCTGGAACGACATCTGTTTTTAATCCGGAAAGTATCGAATCAACACTATCGCGAATTTGATTCTAGAATACGGTTATTATTCTGAAAGACAATAATAACCAAATCGAGAACTGTATGAAGAGATAACAAATTTTATCATAAAATATGGAGAAAACATTTCATCGATATCGAGCAGAAATACCGAAATCTGATGACTTATGATTATGGGTTAAAATTTTTATAATGAATCACTCGTGAGGAGTAATGAGAAATTTTTGAGAAGAAAATTATAAAAACATGGGAGACCAAAATAGTATGGCTCAGAGTAGCCCTCGACGGTTGAACAAAGCTTTATTTTTAGGCATTATTTTTCGAAATAGCCCAAGAATTGTCACGTGTTATGACATGTCACACTATTCGGGTCAGATCATTTGAACTTCAACCTCATTTTTGATACTATTAATCATGAACTAGAAATTTGAAAGAAAAAGTCAGAACTTTTTTAAACTTCCGGTTTTGAAAATTGGATAGAAAATAAACATTGAATTCAAATTTTTGAAAATGTATTTCTGAAATATGGAAGAAAGGGATATCTAGGGCTGGCGTTGCGCGTTTGACCAACAAGAGTACTGGACATAACGGTGTTGACGGATTAGGCCTTCGAAGGTAAGGGTTAAACGTGAACCCGCAACGCTGAGCCTAGAGATCCCCTCTTTTTAGATATAACTTCAAATAAATAATCAGGGCCGTATGATTGAGTTTTTTTAACATATCGAATTTGTTTTCTAACATTTTACAAATTTGCTCTTATTTATCTGGGCAGAGAATTTAATTCTACACAAATATGAGTTTTAGGCAGAAGGTCATTTTGGGTACGGAAAGAACCAATCTATATATTTAACCCAGTAACTGTTCTGTACGTGTAAAAACCACTTCTGGTAACAATTTGGAAACTGCATGTTCTGGAGGACCTTCAAAACAAGTTGAACTTTGCCGACTCAGTACGTATTAATCAGCAACTTTAAAGGAGTGGGTGTCGCTGATTTGGGCCTTTTATGAGACCATTTCACGTCAAACTAGTGAAGGGGATATTCCGAAAACAATTGTAACTTACAGACCCAACCTTCGCGGTGAATTTCCAACATACTGTATTGTATCAGATTTCTGTATGTTACATACAGAAATCTGATACAATCTCACCTACGCAAACACACAAAAATTTAATAAGCGTCTCCAAGAAACACTAATAAACTATCTCCTCTGTCAATTTACATTATTTTTTGGTGTCAGGCTAGACAACAACAATACAAACATCTTCTCATTAGCTTTTTTCAAATTTTGGCTTTTGGGGGCCAAAAAACGAAATCAAAAAATGAATTTAGAAGGCTCCGTAAAAATGTATCTCCTCCCACAATTTTGATCACAATCAATCACTAGGCTTTTTCGAATTTTTGATTTGGCGTGTTTTGAGGGCAGTGTCAATTTTTCATTTTCATTTTAACAAAATTTGAGAAACCAAAAAAATTTAAAAATGCTTCAAACTAATTTTTTACACAAATTCAAACACTTTTAAGGATTTTGGTGCAATTTTTAACTCATTAGCGTCAAAATTAAACAAATAAGCGCACTTTCAATTTAAATTATAATTTGTAAGTTTTTGGTAAAATTCGTTTTTTGAGTTTTTTGGCCGTCAAAAGCCAAATTTGAAAAACGGTCGTCAGAAGATGTTTGTATTGTTGGTGTCTAGCCTGACACAAAAAATGCACAAAAAATGAGTGCAAATTGACAGAGGTGATAGTTTATAAGTGTTTCTAAGGGACGCTTATTAAATGTTTGTGTGTGTGCGTAGGTGCGATTGTATCAGATTTATTTATGTTGGAAATTTAGCGCGAAGGTTGGTTCTGTAGGTGACAAATGTTTTCGGAATATGACCTTCACTAGTTTGGCGTGAAATGGTCTTCTAAAAAGCCCAAATCAGCGACACCCACTCCCTAACCCTCCGAGGCATATATCCATTATTATCTCCGGGTCACTTTAAAAACTTATTTGCCTGTTAAAAGAATGGGAATAGTTTTTAAAGTGACCCGGATAATGATGATATCCTTTTGAAAGGCTAAAGTCACTTTAAATCTCCAAAAATGATGGAAAAAATGATCGCAGAAACTTCTCCTTCCTATACATTTTAAAATTCAACAATGTGAATCTGAAAATATTTCTAAAATTTTTCGGATACTTGGTTCAAATTTATCACGAGTTGATTGAAAGGCCATTTTTTGCTTAACTTTAACTTTCGAAAAAATACTTTTGATCAAAATTTGGAATTATAATTTCAATTTAGCCAGTATTTAGGAAAGTGTTTTGAGTACAATTTGCGAAAACAATTAGCTTTCTAGACATTCCTAGAAATATTTTTTTGGGAGTGAAATTTCAAAATATCCGATTCGATTTTAGTATGATAATAAACTGATATGTTTTGAAAAAAAATAAATTGTGAAAATCATGCCAGAGTGATACACTTATACCATATTTGGCTTAATATTGTAAAAATAATCAAATAATTTCGTTGAATCGAGAAAACTAACAATTTTTTCCTAAAAACCGTGATGTTTTCATGAATATTTTGAACTTATTTAAAAAATTTTTTTGATTCCCAACAGATAAAGTCAATCAGACAAAAGTATTAAGTAGAACAAAGCACTGCGCAGTTATTGGAGATGAACATACATTTCCTGGAGCCTACCATGACGTAGTATCACGTGGTTTAAATAACCTTGCTTTTCAAACGTTTTTTCTAGAATTAAACATAAAATTTCTAGAATATAATATATTTTTTTCAAAAAGTTTAACTCTTCAACTTGATCATACAGGAAAAATTGAAGGTTGATCTTATAAGAGTTTTCTGGTACAACGCTAAAAAAATAGCCTTCTAAAAGGCTTTTATGCCTTGGCGGAACTTTTTTTTATATGCTTTGGAGGGTTAAGGGGATCGTTGGTGTTTACATTTTTTTACTGGTGAAAATTAGTTGACTGAAGCTTTTTAAAATAAATACATTTTCAGTCAAACATGGGAAAATGCTGTTTATTGCTAAAAATTAAAAAGGGTAACTCTAAAATTATTGAAATGAACAAAAAATATTACAAATACGTACTTAACCACCCGGTTACATAACCGATACCTTACTTTTGACATCGCCGGAAGTATGCCGGTTATGGTGTAATACACTCAGTGTAAATCTCTCAGATCATTTTAAACGCATTCTGTAAAGAGCTTTTGAACAATTGTTCAGCTTGTTTCTCTTCACACATATCAAAATTCGTTTTAATTTCTAAATTAAGTGGTAGAAAAATATACCGGTGATAAAAAAATATATTGTTTAACATTTGAAAATATTTTTATTGGAAAGTAATTATTCTTTGTTTAGTTGTAGAGATGATGATTAAATGCCTTTTTTGAAATGAGCAATTTTTACGAGGGTTGTTTACTAGCGAGCATTGTTTTTTATTTCTCTAACCAGAGAAATTGTTTAAAGCACAATTCTTATTTTAAATTCCTAATATTAATACAAAGCACGCAACCCCAAAAAAGAGTTTTGAAAGTTGAATGTCACAAAAATGTCCAAAACTTGTCAAGCAAAAAGGGAGATTTAAGGACTTTTGAGTGCTGAATTACATAACATCCAGTAATTCAATATGATTTTTTGAAATAACTCTGCGGAACTTTTGTGTTTTGGTACTTTGAGGGTCCAACTTTAACCCTCGAAGTTTAACCGGTTGAGGCCAGGTTATCGTTTAAAAATCGATCAAAATAATTGCATAGCTCTGAGGTACGCTAAATAATTCATCGTTTAGTTTTGGCTCATTCTGGTGGCCAAGTTGTTGGAACACCACAAACTAATAATGAGCTTATTCTGATTATGCTAAGGGAATATTATACTGAACGGAAATTAATAAGCTTGTTGGAACGACTCCAAATGGAAGTTATTGAAGCTGGTTTAGGACGAGTATTCATAACTAACAAAACTTATTTTTAGAAAAAATAAACTTATTTTTGAAACAAAATCTATAGTTTTTAAAATCATGAAATAATAAAACAATGAAACTCAAAAAAGTTGACCTTGAGACTATGCATCATGTGTTTACTATTTGGGTCCATTACAATATGGCGCCGAAATTTTGTTTAATGGGTAAGAATTAATTAGAAAGAGTCTAGTAGACTTAAATAATTCATTTATTTTAAGGAGCCAATTCATATTTTTTAAACAATCCAGATGGAATTTTCCGATCAAAAAAAGAATGGAATAGAGTCGCTGGTACGATTGATATCATAACTAATGATGGCGTCATGGAAATAACGCTGACAATTTCTAAAGCAAGATTATCATTTTGGGCAAAAGGTAAAAATAATAGTTAAATTACAGTTATATATTATAGTAGCATTTATACAGCATGTCACGTTTTTTCTTTCTTTTTTTCAATTTGGATAATTTGCTATCCGCTAATGAGAACGATCAATTTTGGCAAATACCTACGTCTTTTCCAGATTGAACCAATCAAAGCGGTGGAATTCAGATTTATCCAAATTGGAAAAAGAAAGAAAAAACGTGACATGTTGTAGTATATTTAGGATGCTCTACGGAAATTTTTACCTATGAAAACACGGGAAAACTAGGAATAAAATTTTAATAGAAAAAACCAGAAAAAGTGGTTCTTTCAATTCTGTTTAACAATCTTATACACTTTAAACATGTAGAAATATACAATGTAATAATGTACATTAGTTAAATGCCCCGGGACGTAAAAGAATTTTCAACAAAGGTTTCTGTCTGATTATAATGTCAATCCCGATCCCGCCTGGTCCCGACTCGGGATCCCGATCCCGTTTCAGAACACTGCCGCTGTGTGCCTTAAACTATGTATTAGGAGTCCTCTGGTCTATATTTGCTGATTTTAACTTTTTCAGACGACCTTAAAAAATCACTCGGTATGGCTGAAAGCGCAATAATTTTACCTCGGCTAACTACTGCTTACATTCAAGACTATTACGAACCCGATGAATATGAAAATAAACCTGGAAAAATGAGCTGGAAAAAATTACGGCGATATTGGCGAAGAGTTTACGGAATAATTTTGAGTGAAACTCCAGAGCCCTGTGTTGACGTACAATTTGGATTAGGGTGGGGATCTGTTTTACAATATCCGATTTCGACACTTTTGAGATTTAAACCTCATTTGAAACCACTTTCAATGGAGGAAGCTTCAGATGCAGCAAAGTCACTGAGATTTGAAAATTTTTGCATGATTTATTATAATTTATAATGATAATATTTAGTTTTTGCTTCTCGAAAAAATTTTAGTACAGTAACGTTATGTGTTTTTTAACTTGCGTGCTGAAAATTGCTATAAAGGAAATTACCGATAATAAAAAATGGTAACTACGTAGTTGGATTTTAGCTATCGCCGATGTCGAGGGTTTAAAAATATAATCCACCTAGTGACCATTTTTTATTGGCGGTAATTTCCTAAACAGCAATTTTCATTTAACACTTAAAAAACACAAACTGTATTTTAGTCAATAAATTTGTAGGTTGTCCAATTAAAAAAAAATTCTGATAAAAAGATTTTCTAATTACCAAAAAAATCGGCTTCTAAGGATGTGTTGTTTTTTCAGAACAGACTTTTTTACCGGTTAATTTCCGGTAGTAGAGGACATCCAGTTAAGAATAAAAAAAAAAATTCATTTAGTTTTTCGTTGTCTATTGGATGCAAAAATCTGTTTGCCAATATCTTGTTGCGTTCTTAAATGCTAGCGACAAAAACCCAGGTGGGGTGTTTAAAAAAACGTAACGTAAGAGAAGATTTGAAAAAACCTCATGGGGATTGTGGGTGCAGTTGTTTTTTCAACTACCGTCACAACATGATTTTTTTTATACAAAAATTTTTTCAATCTTCGGTAAAGATCTTCATTAACCAGATCGAAATTGGAAAAGTCTTCCGGCAAAAACTGAAATTTCAACGAATTGAAAAATCCACTCCATTCCATGAAGAAGATTCTGGCTTTGTTGCTTCATAAAAATCCTCATTTAATCTCAAAACTGACGTAAAACCTGCCCTTGTACATGTATATATGTTGTCCCCATAAAGCATCGATCAAATAAATAAAAAGAAATAACGAAAAAAATTGTTCCGACCACGGTTCCAGTGATTCATGTGGTATTTGAGGATGGCTTATTTGGCTCAGGACACGATTTACCAAAATGTCGGATTTTGACTGTTCTTTTTCTTTCGAAACATTTTTTCGGTCCGATTTCCCACGTTCTTTTTTGCCCATTCTAAAAAATACAGAAAAGTCAAAAAATAATGTAAAACTAGATGTAATATAAAAATAAGTGTATAGAAAATATGTTGATTTTAAAGATTTAGTTAAAACCAGAAATTGTACTAATAAATCTTGAAATCACGGTGAAAAGTTGAGATATAATTCTGGTAATGATGTTAAAAAAACTTTAAAACGTTTAAGTTATGAAAATCTGTAAATCAAACAATTTTAAATTTAATTCAAAACGGCTGTCATTTGATTCTATAGCAGTTATTTTTTAAATACTAAGGTCGCTTTTTTTCGGTTGCTCCACATAAGGGGTATCTGTTCTGAGAGAACTAGACTAGATAGCGACAAACGGTTTTTTGCATTCTTAATCTTAACCGAATTTGAAATTGCAGCATTTTTTTTTTCTCCGATGATTACCGGTTCACCGGTAATTCGCAAAAACGTTTTTTTCGTCATTTTGAGCAATTTCGATGACTGATTTCCGGTCACGTGATCAACCTAGGAAGCCAAAAAAATTTTCTACCGCATATTTTTTTCCAAGGTTTCACGTCAGAAAAACTATTTGTTCGCTATCTTGTCTAGTTCTCCCAGTCGAAATCATGGTGGAGCAACCGAAAAAAAAGCGACCTAAGCATTTTTTTAGTTTTCCAAACTTAAAAAAAGTCTTACAGTGAAATTTCAGGGATCCTACTTTTCTGAACGCTTAGAGATCTAACCAATTACTGTCAAATGTGTGAAGACATGCTTTGTCGCTTTCAGAAAAACACCCCTGAAAGAAACGTTGCTTGAGAAACATATATGGTCGACGCTGTTTGTTCAATTATAAACAAATGATATTAGATACCAGTTTGAAAATTTACAAAAAGCGAAAAACAGGCACCATAACTTTTGATTTACATTTACAATTTTGGCAACTTTATCAAAAAAAATTCGCATAATTTCTTTAATTTTTTGATAGTGAATAGAATGAAAATCTAAATATTTTTACAGTGATTTCGTGATTTTCAAGCCTTCTGCTATAGACTATAGTATTAAATGAAGGGATTTAAGTTTCAGGAAATGATTCTAATTGATTTTTTGCATAAACTAGCTATACATTTAGCAGTCAGAAAAAGCTTTTTTGATTTCTGCGTTATTGTGACATTGGATTTTGCTCACAAGGGCCTTGGCATTTTTCCGCGATTTGTCGTCCATGAAACACTTGTTCAATTCAAATCGCGAACCACTGACGATAGGACTCAAAATCGAAATAATTTTATCCTCATTTTCATTTGTTTTTTGCACAGATAATGCGTTTAGGCTATTTATAATTTCATCTAAAGGTTCACAATCATCGCGGAAAATCGTTTGCGGATTGCTCAGGTTTAATAAAATATCCTGCTGGGATTTCAGATCTTTAGCACATTTTCGCCACGACTTTTTGAATGTTGTGTATGTTATTATTTCAGCGACGGGAGGAGCTGGGAGTGTGGCAGGAGCTTCTGGTTTGATATAATTCTAAAATGTATATTCACATTTTTATAAGTTTTGTAAAAATTCAATGAGATTGACTTTTGTTTATTCTAAATGTGATATACATATGTTACTATATGAATCATATACTAGTATACAGTAGTATATAATATTATATGTTGCACAGCGGGCAAATTTCTATCTTTTGAACTATGGATAGCAGCTAAAAACGAAAAAAAAATATCATGTGCAGAATTCAAAGGAGAAAAATAAAATCGGATTTTTTCCCGGTAAAAATACCAGTTATTGATTTGAATTAGGGACCATAAACTGATGAAAATTAGCTTTTACGTTTTTCGTGTTCTCCTGAAAATTTAACACAGTGTTGATTTAACATAATCATTTCTGCCTTGAATTTCGGCAGTAAGAGTGATTGCTAGATTTTCGTATTATCTTTATTGTTTAATTCTGAAATAATTGGCGGTACTATGTTTCGCATCGAAAATTTAATTTTAAAGTAGCATCAAAAACGCAAAAAAAGAAGAAAGTTTGGAAATGAATGACTTATTGCGTCTTTTATGTTATTTTAGAACTAAAAAACGATTCGAAAGATACCTTCGCCGAAAATTACCGTATTTGTAGCAGTATTCCAACTATGTTGATTTGCACTCAAAATTGAGTCAACATTTTCTTTTCTACCAAGAGATTTCAAATGAGCACCATCAACTATTCCCTTGAATTCCTCATAAGTGGCAACTTTCTGATCTACGGCCCGGAATTTCGCATCATTTTCAAGCTTAAATTTTTTTTTAAAAATGTTCCTTGCAAGATAAAAACTTACTCGATATCTTTCTTCCCTGCCAATTAACTCGTCGACGGCTACTTGGACTTCCGCCATATTAGGTTTAATTCTTTCCCACATTTTAAGATTTTACGTTTTTTTTCTAAAATTTATTTATCTTTAACACTTTGTTTTGAAGATTTTTGTATAAGAAGAAACATTTGTTGAAGATGAATAATTTTTTTAACGATAGTAAAAAAGTTTTGGCTTCGAAAGCAAAGTCTGTTAGACAAGATTATAAGCAGACACGATGGTCATGAGAACTTTATGGATGCCGAGTAAAGGTTATTTGAGTGATAACGAAAACTAAATTCAAACGTAAATTTTAAAACTTTATTTGATTCAACTTTGAACAATTGAATGATCTTCAAATTTTTATTTTCAAAGTCTGGACTTCAGTTTTAAAAAAATGTAATTTTTCAAAATTTAAGTTTGATTTGATTTTTTCGACATACAAATTCATGCGCTTAATTTTACATGTAGAGGGTTAGAATGGTCAATTTAATATCGTTCCAAATAGGGCAGTATTTATAATACTATATTTTGAGTTGAAATTCTCAAGCTTATCATATAACGACGATAATCAGCATGTTACTCCCCACGTTCACCCATGTGAATTTATATAAATACACAAGCGGGGTACACAACGCAGGCCCATTTTTTTTGTTCAGAAAATTCTATTTCTAAGGTAAATTGATATCAGGGAAACTGACAATTTCTAAAATTGGCCACAGGTCTCGCTAGAGAACAACATTTGTGGATTTTTTAATAATAAATAACTTTCAACAAACTTTTAGTTCTAGCAGGGAAATCAAAAATGAACTTAAAAATTATTCAAAAATAATTACAGGTACCGCTAGAGAGCAAAATTTCAAGATTCGAAATTACAGAGAATTTGATTTTTGGTCAGATATGATAACGTAAGCATTTACTATGTGCTTTAGAATTCATGGCGGATTGTGATTTTAATACTTATTTAGCGACAGAAATTAACTAAATATTCAATATAAAAATTGGACTTGAGTAATTGAAAATTGCTTGAAATTAAAGTAAAAATTCTAGATATTCGGGATATACTAGTAGACAAAATAAGATGAAAGCGCCGGCCATAAACTATTTTATGGTATATTTTAGGTTATTATTTTGGGCATAAAATGGGATAATTTTATTCTAAAGATGTAAAATGAATGGAAATGTACAGGTGAGTTTTCATTTTTGTCAAATTTTGGACGGCCAAGCGGAGCTAAACCCAAGTTCTTATGAATATCTCAAAAACAAAATGAGACATAAAGTCAAAACGAAGAAAATTTTAATCAGCAAGTCAATGTGTATCTATAACGATATTACGTCATTAATTTATCGTTGTTCAAAATCACCGTTAAAAATAATAAGTGACATCGGCCAAAAAACTTAAAAATGCTCAAACCTCCAAAATATGGGTTTTCAATTTTTTAGACCTTCGCTCCTGGGTCTTTTACATCTGAATATTTTTGCTGTAAAATTTTCTTGTACTTTTTCAACATTTGGGTAGTTCGAATTTGTCATCCAAAGAAAAAATAAAAGCAAAAAAATACATTTAGGCGAAAAATAAAACAAACAAAATTAGTTGATAAATTTAATAGAAATATGTTATGTCATTATAATGCTATTTCTATAGAAACACTTGCTTCACCAGACATCTTTCCATGAAAGGGGTGATTACATGTAAGGTCGAAAAGTAAAATATCATGCCAAGTGTTATACTAATGGGAAGGGCAGGGAGAGCTTTTTGCCAAAATGCTAATAAAATCAAAGTAGCTGCAAGGCCAACTAAAATAGCTACAACACAAGCAACAGTTACATTCCAATCTCCTTCTGATGAAGCTTTTCCAACCAAGACACTAAAAATGAATTGTTAAGGGGGTTGTATCGGCTGATTTATCTTCTGATCTATACGTGTATATGATATTTGATTTATTATCTTTTGAGATCAGCGTGGTCGGTTTATTACGTTGAATTTTAAATTGATTTGTGGGACGAATGAAAAAGTTATTCAAATTTTTGTGGTCAAAATGTAAATTGAGAAAAGTATTTTTCGAAATTTGCCTCGAATTATTGTCTAGTTATTTTTCTACATATTATGTATTTTTGCTGGTGGACCATATTAACTCGTAGACTTTAGACATGAATCTGTACCTCACTGATAACCTCAATTTTTTTTTTAATTTTAATTTTAGTGAAACTCGAGTTATGAAGACCCTGAAATAACCCAAAATTGCCAAATCGACGAATTATGAGATTTCTTGACTAAACGGTCAAAAATCATGCTCGCTTTGGGTTTTTTTTTGAAATATTAGTGTGGAAAGCACATTGCCGTCATTTTAAGAGCCTCCAAGATGAAAAAAAATTGGCCTTTTTGCCTATGATATCCTATATTGGACCAATTCACCCTATTCATACAGAAAATTAAAAAAAATTAACGACTAAATGCGCCGTTATTTCATGCTTGACATTCAATATCTTAGTTATAAAATATATTGAAATTCATTTGAGAATATTTAAATGAACAAAAAAAATTTGAAAAAATTTTTTTGAAATTTTTTGAAATTTTCTCGAACACGCGCTATAGAGAAGCAAACGTTTTTGAGATGGACTGTGGTTGAGAAAAAGATATTGTCATTTTGAAATTGAACCTCAAACTCAACATATAAATTTTTCAAAAGTGAATTGATAACATTTCGACAAATAATGTGCTTCGATTTTCTGGAAACTGAGCTGAAAAAAACACTGGATAGAAAATGTGGTCACCCTATACCCTATATTTTGTAGTGATAGTGGTTAATTGAATCATTTTTGTTGATAATTTTGTCTCACGAATCGTGAGTCACGATCATGATGAGGTAATTTTAAAATTACTTCATCGGCCCATTTTCATTTACTGTATTGTATATCTATTACAGGGCCCTGCGGTCACTTTTGCCACTTTTTCAAGTCAAAATTTTTATATAATTCGGCTTTTACAAACGACTCATCCGATTAAGTTTTTTGATAGCTCAAACTGAGCAGAAATATCTAGTGAATAATAAATAATATTAAATAGGTCAGAATCGGACTACGTTCACGTAGACTCGACTAAAATAAAAATGATCCAGACTTTAAGTTAAATAATAAAGAAAAAAGGAAATGGTCACTACTTGCCGGAAATCGAGTCTACGAGTTAAGATTTTTTCCGATTATACTGAAAAAGTTTAATTGTCAGTTTTAGTTAAAAAAATTGGAAACAATGGCCTGATCCGGACTTTTTAGTTTAATTTTTTTTCTTCAAATATTTGTGCTCAGTTGAGCTATTCAAGAACTCAATCGGTTAAGTCGTTTCAAACGCCGAATTAAATTAAACATTTGGCTGAAAAGTGGCAAAAAGTGACCGCAGGGCCCGTGATTGATATCTCGGTTTATTTAACTCACGTAAAAGATAGCGAAAGTAGCTGTGGTGGTGAGTGCCCAGGTCGATCTGAGCAGGTTGAGCAATGCAACTCAGACTGTGGCATCTTTGGTGTTTGGAATGGGGATGGATGCGTCTGTGATGCTGTTGGATGGGACAATGCTGCAGAGACCCGATCAATCTACACTGGAGATGATATCAAGACGTGGATACAAAATGTCTATCAAATTTTTGAAATTCTATAAAAACTCAACAAAATGAGCAAATGTATAAACGATGCGGATTCATCAACATTTGAATTATCATCATAAAAGAATACATTTCTGATTGACAACTTTGATAGCTTTTTTTCCTTATCACTTTTTGCTTAGATTGCGTAGCCACAACGTTAAAATCACATGTGAAAAGTAGTGGCTACGCAATCTAAGCAATAGGATTAAGGATATTTCGCTAGAACAAAAATTTTGAAGAAAGGTGAGCAGTGAAAAATTCGAACTTGCAAAATATAATTTTTGTGTTAATTTTTATAACATAAACCAATTGACTTCGATGCAAAAAAAAGGTCCCGATAATAATTTGAAATATTCGCACTTTTAAGAGTCAACGATTAAAATTTAAACAAAATTGACCAACAATGTTTAAGAGGGTTGTGGGTGCTAAATGTTTGAAAAATGCAAGCAATTCAAAATGATTAGCAATATAATTGGCGCCAACTCTTCACGGTTCGATTGAACAAAACAGTTTGTTAAATTGTTGACGATCAATGAAATTAGGTGCTTGTTTATAAGTGCTTGATTTTTGTTCTCCATCAACCAAAATTTTTCACATGCTGCATACAAATCAGGGGTTGTACTCCTGGTGAACGCAAAAAATTTGGCTTTTCATATTTTTAATTTTCGGTCAAGCTCTCTCGAAAAATGATATAAACAGGAATTTCGCTTTTGTGAATGGAAAACAATTTTTTATTGTTAAATTGACTACAGACATGAGAATAAATGCAAATGTCAACTTAAAAAAATCATGTTGAAACTTATTTTTATCCTTACTAGCCGATGACTCTGGTTTCGACATGGAGTAGGTTTCCGTCGATCTAGCTTGGTCTTGAGTCAGGAACCAGTTCTGCGGCTCAAAACCCTGTGTGCCAAAAGTTGATGGATCAGACGCCTCCAGCCAATGGGAAACTGGATTGTCAACGTCACCGCTTAACCGCAACCATTGCTTGCGAGGTGACTTGTGATAAGGGCTTGGATTTTGCCGAGCGGCCCGCTCATAAATATTTTTGTCACCCCTCGGGGGTAACATTTACGGCTCCTCCTGGAAAAGCTATGGATTGGCCTGATTGTACGCGTCGCCACGAGCCAAGAGGGATTAAAAACGAGGTTTGGTTCCAGTATGTACTAGAGGAAAACATCGGAAATTGCAGAGACAACCTAATTGCCCTCAAAAAAGCGTTCAAAAAGTGCTGACACAAATTGGCTAGCCTCGTCTTTTCTACCCGGTTTCCGGTATTTTTCAAGAGTAAGACTTGAGTGCGGTAATAAGGATGACATGCTTCAAATTAAACGAAAAAATTGGAAGAAGTCGCAATTTCAAACCGGTGCACAAACTGGGCAAGAAGTCTCGGGACCGACCAATCTGTAGGCGTTTTGATGGACAAAAAGGAAATGAAAAAACATGACAGAAAAGATCGAAAAAAGTTGCGAAAAGCTGAAAAAAAGAGCCGATAAAAAATCAAAGAAAAATCGAACGCACGAAATTCAGACGGCAACAAAGTTTTAATTAATCTTAGATTAATTCAATTCCCAAGTGAGTTTAATTCAAATGAAAAAATAAAAATTTCATCAATTGAAAACAAAATTTGCTTTAAAATATGCAATAGATATCTTTTCGAAAAAATTAGAATTCTTAA
>SCLH01000238.1:315717-333407 GCA_004367855.1 Oikopleura vanhoeffeni | reverse complement strand
TAGGTTATATAAGTTAGAGGCTACGCTATAATATAACATAATTAATAAACAAGTTTGATCCCTCATTTTCGGAAATAAACCGTTGGATTAAACCTAGGAAGTCAAGAAATTTATTGCATTATCAATATGCTGCTTTAAAAAATAAGCCTTTTGGTTAAGGGGGTGCCATAAGTGTGGCCAATTGGTACTTAATTTTCCAAGGCCGAAATATGAAAGAGAAAAATGGAAAATTTATTTAAATTTGTATCTTTAATAAAATGTTATTCTGCAACGTTAATATATTTAATTTCTCTAACATAACTGAGCATCTGTAAAAAAACACTTTCCATGGGAACTCCATTTCCAACTAAACCCGATGTAAGAATTCGTAACTTATATTGACTCCATTCTGTCGAGTTATGGCACCCTCCTTAAGGGAGTGGTTGTCGCTGATTAGCTGTTTTTGAAGTTTTATAAATGGTTTCTTGATGAACTGGCCTCCAGAACAACAGTCTGATCAAAATTCGAAAAAACGCTCTAAATTATTGTTAAACTTCTTTGAGCTTTCATATAAAGTATAAACCGAAAACTTATGTTGAAAATTGGCGGAGGAGTAGGAAAAACTTTTGAAACAACCCTCTAAATCTCGATTTCAGATTCGTTTTGAAAATTCTTTTAAAGTTTCTGTCCGACAAAAAAAAATTTCGAAAAAAACGCTCTAGATTATTCTTTTTATTGATGGTCTGGAGCCTGACCACAAAAAAATAAATGAAAAATAATGAAACTGACGGAGGAGTAGCTTTTTTAGTGTTTTTTTGTGAGGTTTTACTATCGTTCATGTGAGTGCGTAGGTTGAATTGTATCAGATTACTGAATGTCTGAAATTGTTGCGAAGAGTTGTTCTTAAGCGTAAAAAAGTTTTTGGGATTCCACCTTAGCTAGGTTTTAGCCAGACAAAACCTCATCTTAAAACAGGCAAATCAGCGACAACCACTCCCTTAAGGGTGTGGGTGCGCTGATTTGGGGTTTTGCTATGCCGATTCTTCGACAAACAGGCAGCGGTTATTATATCAAAAAACTTTTGTAGCTTGAAGAATAACTCTAAGATCAATTTAAAATCACAGTAATCTGATACTATGCCAACTTACGCCCCATACCTACGCTTTTAATAAGCCCTCTAAAAAAACACTCAGTTAAGTATCTTCTCCTCCCATATTTCATCAGTTTTTAATATTTTTTGTGACAAAGCCCAGAAAAGCATCACAAATGACATTCCGCAGCATTCCGTTTCTCGAAAATTGCTTTCTGGCGACAAAAACACGAAAAAACACAAAATTTTGAAAAAGCTCAGTTGGGAGGGCTCAGTCCACAAGTATCTGCCTCCGCCACTTTAGGAGATAACAGTTATCGGGCTCATTACTGCATATGAAGCACAAGACTGTGTTTACAATCGGCTAGAGTTTTTTTTGAAATTTTGAATTCGGCGTCCTTTGGGAGCCATGTCAACTTTCATTTTATTTGAATTTGAAAAAATTTTAGAAAACCAAAAAAATGAAAAATTGGACAATTGCTCAAATATTTTCCGGTAAATCTAACACTTTAAGGATTTTGGTGCAATTTTAACTCGGTAGCGGTCAAACGAAAACAACAAGTTAGCGCACTTTCAATTTAAATCATCAAATAAATCATAATTTTTGTTTTCGTTTTTTGGCCGTCAAAAGCAAAATTTAAAAAAAATTCTCTGAAGAGATTTGTTGTATTGTTCTTTTCTTAGCCTGTTACAAAACAAAAGTTAAAATAAAATATTTTCTAGAAATCAAAATTTAGATAGAAATTTTGGAAATAATTTAGATCTTAAATTTTAAAAAAATAAACCAAAATGGGAGATATAATACATATTTGCAATAACGTGGAAGAAAACACCCAAGAGGTTATAACTCAAAAAGGAAATTACTACGTGTCATATGTGATGTAATTACGCTATAAAAATAAAAATGGTAAATACTGTCGAATTTTGTCTAAGCGGACGTTTTTGAAAATTTCAAAAAAACGTCCGCTTAGAACGTAAAAAAAAACGGTCCGCTTGAGACGTAATAAGACAAATTCTTGCTCTAAAAAACGAATAATGGAGCTATAAGAGTGTAACTCATAAGCCCAAATTTTCAAGCAATGAACAGCCCGCATCGTCACTGTTAAATAGTGCAACTTGAAATAATCAACAAATTCGGGGAGAGCTACAATAAAAACTCGGAATCTGGTATAATTGTTTTCGCAATTTTTTCTTTTCATCCTTTTGTGGGACTTTTTCACTAATTTGGGGACCTTGCTGCTATTTCAATGATTTTATAGCATGGCAAATCGTTCTTTTCTTCGTTTGTTGCTCAATCTGGGCTTTATCGAGTATGTTTTTGTATAATAAGGTTAAATATAGAAATAGTTTAATATAAAGGTAGGAACCATCAAAAATCGACCAGGCTCAGATTTCTTTTATTTTCGGAGCACTTTAAGGTTTTTGGCTGAAAACTCTTTCAGAAAAATATTTCGGTCCAAGACACCGGTTTCCCAATTTATTCGCGTTTTTTCGTCGACCAAACATTACCCGATGATACGAAAAATTTCCCTCTTGAGGTTAGTACTCCGAAAAATGTCTGAATAAAGAAAGGAATAACGATTCGATTAGAGAAAAAAAAACTGGCTTCCCAAATATCACTCAGCAAAAACCTACTCAAAAAATCAGAAAACCGTTATTTGCATACTAGATAATGTGCAGTTTAAATTATGTTACATGACAGGTTCCGTAATTCGTCAAAAGAAAGCTTTGAAAGCATCAAATATTTTGGCCTAGAGTAAATGACTCTCAAAGAATTCAAAATCTCGTTGAAGAATGTTCAAAAATGACTACAAGGCCCTAGGGCTTCCCAAGGGAGCTGAAATCAAGAATTAGAGAAATGTTTGAAACTACTCAAAAACTCGTTTTTCCGCGGTAATAAATCCCACAGAAATTCAGAAAATCCTGTTGAAAATTTCCAAAAATGACCACAGGCTGTCCTACGTCTCCGAATGATAAGGTAACGCCGGACAGAACACTCAAAAAAGCCAACCTCTGGAACCGGTGTTCGGATTTTATTTCAAATTTTCCAGGAATACTAAATGACCCAGTTAGACTGAAAAAATATCAAAAATATTCCCAACTTGACTTAAAATGACCAAGAAGTAACCCATGGAGCCTAGAGAAACCCCAAATCGTAACTTCTGAATCGCGCTTAATGGATCATTTAAAAATGTAACGCAAAAAGAACAAAATATATCCAGATGATATCGAAAAAATTAATTTAAAATATTCCAATTTGCTCAAAATGACGAAAGTGACCAAAAAAACCCAAATCGTAACTTGAAACCGCTACTGAGGATCATTCGAAACTTACGCAAATGACAAAAAATACTTCGGAGAGTTCGAAAAATATTCAGAATATCAAAACCTTGACTCAAAAATGACCAAGAGTGACCCCACTAATTTTTAAAATATTCATCCAACTTATTGAGTAGGGAGTCAATTTTCTTAAATTTATGCCGGAAGTGGATTTTCGCATTCACTTTTCGCGCCGGGAGGCGATTGTTGCGAATTCCGGTGATCAATTTATGCGCAGAAACCCAATTTATTAAATAATCTTAATCAATTAATTATTTACAATCATTCATATTTTCTGAGTTATTCAATTTTCATTGATATTCGAGATTTATTAATACATATAGGTTTTCTTTATTGTATATTAATTTCGACGTTTTAAGTCATCTTTCAGTACAGTATATAATCAAATGATAAATAAAATGTGAAAAACATTTACGAAACGAGTTCTAGAGAATTTAAGGAAATTTCAACAACAAGGTAAACAAAATGGGCAACCTTTTATAAGTCGATTCATATTTTCGATTCTGGAAGAATGTCTGTAGAAAAGCAAGAAGTCTGCGTTGGTAAGTTCCGCCATTGACCACTTGTGCAGGAACTCAACGTTTGGCAATTTCTTGCACGAAAACACAATGCAGAAACTGAACAAAGTCTTGCAGGAAAAATGCAGGAAAAGTAGCCTGAGACATTTTTGATTGGATTTTTGATAATATTTTTTTGTACTTTTGATGGTTTTACTTTATTATTATTAATATTTAAATATTGTAGCTGATTATTTCACTGATGATTTTTCGGAATATCTATCAGAAAGCAAAGATAGACTTATCGCAAATTTGAAAAATGATATGACTCTTATTCAAAATGGAAAGCTTCTTGGGAAATTGGAACGAGTCAAAATGAACCAACCGGTTCAAGAAGAACGATGTCTACATGGAGAGATTAAACGTGATGATATTTGTGGTTAGTAATTAAATTGAAACTTGGAAATATTTAATAAAACGTTACGAGAATAAGTTTTGAAAATTAAAAATATTAATTTGTTTCTGCTTCAAAAATGTAGTAAATTTTATATACTTTTTTTAAATAATATGAATTTATCAATCGTTTTCAAAAAAGCCGACGATGAGTTTTTTTACATATTATCAAATTTAACTTTATTTACGAGAAAATTACAAATGACCTTTAAACGTTATAAATTATAACTTCTTAATTTNACCGCCTCGCTTTGCACACTTTTAAAGAAGTGCTTTTCTTCAAAAAAAAATCTGATATTGTTCGACTAAATGAAATGGGGTCAGCGAACATGTGCAAAAACACCCATTTATTTTGGAAATTTCTCTAAATAACAAGAAATTTGAAAATCAGGCTTTGTACGGCTGTTAAGCTCACAAATTAAAGTTTATACTGAAAAAAAAAGGAAAATTTTGATATCCAGGAGCTAGATAAAATTACTCCAAAAAATGGAAAAAATCACTTTTTGGACCGGTATACCGGCCGGTCCGGTCATACAAAAAACTTTTGACACCATTTTTTGAAAATTTCAAACAAATATCTTATTTATCTTAATTATAGTAACCTTCATATGCCTCCAGAACGAAGTCTGATCAAAATTTCGAAAAAAACGCTCTAGATTATTGTTAAACTAGTTTTGAGCTTTCATATAAAGGATAAACCGAAAATTTATGTTGAAAATTGGCGGAGGAGTAGGCTTTTTAAAAAGCCTCTAAATCTCGATTTCGTTTTTAAAAGTTTTTGTCCGACAAAAACTAAATTAAAAAAAAAAACGCTCTAGATTATTCTTTGTATTGATAATCTGGAGCCTGACACAAAAAAATAAATGAAAATGATGGAAACTGACGGAGAAGAAAGCTTTTTAGTGTTTGGTAAGGTTTACTATACGTTCATGTTAGTGCGTAGGTTGGATTGTATCAGATTACTTAAATTCTGAAAATGATTGCGAAGAGTTGTTCTTAACGTTAAAAAAGTTTTGGGAATTCCAGCTTTGCTAGTTTACGCAGAAACCGCATCGTAAAACAGGAAAATAAGCGACAACCACTCCCTTAAGGGGGTATATCTGTCTGATTAAATAAAGGCTTTAGAGGTATTAAAAATGCTCCAAATTGATACGGGGTGATAAGTAACAATCATCAAAAAACTTTTTTCGAAATATTCGCATTTTTTCGATTTTTTCTAAGTATTTTTTTAAAAATAAAGTTAAAAAATAACGTTTCCTTAAATTTGACCACTCAAACTTCAAAATATCGTCTTGACGTAAGCCCAGTTTCTCATCAGTGTTTCACTGGCTTTCTTTTGAGCCTACTGTCGAAAAAATCGAAGCACTTTTTTTTCGGAAATTTTTTCGAAAATGACTAAAAAATCATATTTCGAGTTTTAGCTGTAAATTACAAAAAAGCTCTACATTATCTCTTGCATATTTTCTGAGGAATACTTGATAAAAATTTGAGCCATTTTGCAATCATATCCTCGGAGGAGATAGATTTTGAAGTCTGAAATTGTTAAAAATCGTCGGTTATTTGGCGTTCAAGAATTGTTCAGTCGCCGGATCAAAAAAGCTCTCCATTAAAAATGTATAAAAATGTAAATTTGAGCTCAATTTGATATACCGTCTGGGAGGAGATAGATTTTGAAGTTTTGAAAAGTCTTCGTGTAAACATACTGTAACTATTGGTGTAGATATCAAAAAACATATGTGGTGTATTATTTCAAAAGATTACGGATAGATTTACAAATCAGTAATTTCGGTTTTTTTCATAAGCGCTTAGTTTTCATAATATATCACCCTGAATATGTCAAATCTGCCAGATATCCTTTTCCGAACGGAACTCCATCTCAAAAACGCTTACTATCTCTATAGCGCGTGTTCGAATCCCACTGATGTTGTCTAAGTGATTGTCTTAGTGATTGCTTGAGTGATTACACATCGATAAAATTTAGCGGTTCCATTATCAAGACCCTTGCCTATAATCATATTCAAGATAATCACTAAGGCAACATGAGTGGGATTCGAACACGCGCTATAGAGATAGTAAGCGTTTTTGAGATGGAGTTCCGTTCGGAAAAGGATATACCCNTCAGGAGATTTATAAACATTTGGTAGTCGATTCCTGTACCATTGGCCTTAGAATTTTTCGGAGCATCGTTCTGGGGTCAAATTTGTAATATGACACCAACGGGGTCAAATTTCAAAAATGACTCCTAGGGGGTCAAATTACCATTCAGGGGAAAGAGAATTTCATTGCGATTTCAAAAATATCAAAATTATTTTTTTATCATGTAATATGACTCCGTAATGGTCAAAACACGATTTATAGCAATTTAACCTTAAAATGCTGGTATCTCGGGATTCATTATGACTTGATATTTGATTTCACCACCATTCGCTCTCAAATTTTCCATAGAATATTTCTCGGGTCAAATTCACTTCTGATGTGTACTTCTTCTGTAATCGGTACCACAATGAAGACTACCCTTAAGGTTTAATGAAAGTCAAAAGCCGTCACTGTCACCTATCAAAGAGGCTCGAAAAAAAATGTCGAAATTATTAAATTTTTATTTTCATAGGATACTTTACCTTACTAGGAAAAAAAATTTCATATAGCCAAATTAAAATTTTAACCCTAAGACGTCCAAAATGAGAAAACTAGATATTTCAATGATCAAATGGTCAAAAAAGCAAAAATTTGAACCAGAATTAGTCATCCAAAATTTGAAACCATAAAATTGTATAGGCGGGTTTTTTTTCAGTGGAGCCGTTAGTTGCACGAGTTTTTCTCGGAGATGGATGAACGGATTTGGAAAATTTCAAAAGATAGTGGAAGTGAAGGTTTCGATACGCGACGGGACGAAGCGTTTTTGGCGAATCGGATATCCGGTACACCGGAAAAACCGTTTAAATCTTAAATTGTCGGTTTCTCAGTCATTAGATATCATATGACTATTATTTTTTTACCATTCGGCTAAGAATTTTTGAGGCAAAATTTGTAGGGGTCAAATTTTGTAATATGACCCCAAAATATCACTTTCACTATCGTTTTAAATTTTGCAAATCCGTTCATCCATCTCCGAGAAAAACTCGTGCAACTAACGGCTCCGCTGAAAAAAAACCCGCCATAGCAAAGATTATTTTTTCATAATGCTTAGAATTTTGTAGAGATAATTTTGACACCCATTTTACTCCTTTTCCGGTCAAAAAAAATTGAGATTTCGAACATTGTTTTCTACGAAAGTAAGTGCCTTCTGGGATATCAGTTATATTATAATATCACAGATGCGGTAAATATTCCAGAACACAAATTTCTCAACTTCGTATTTTCGTAATATCCAGTAACCGGATTACGGTTTTTAAAATTATGATAATTGGAATTGAAAAAATCTAAAACTTTTCTATGGATAAAATATATCGAAGGTAATTTTTTAGGTGCGACAGATTTGACTGTGCCACGGCACTGCCATCACAGATTAACCGTATGAGATATCAAAAAACGGTAATTCACGGCTTGAACCGGTTATTTTTGTTTTTTCTTAAATAATACAGTTTATTATTACATACAAATAACTGCAAAACATGTTATACGGTATATAACTTATACCGGTTAAATTTGATGGAGAATATTTTTGACATCAAAATTTTTAAAATTTGACATTCAACAACTTCCGGTTTTCGGGAAAAATAATGACTCATCATCGAAGAATTAAATTTTGTCATTATAAAAAATCTCCGGTCATTTGAAAATCTCGAATTTTGAAAAAAATCTCGAAACTTTTTTTTGACCTCAGGTAGATTTTTTTTAGGGGAACCCACCCTTGTAAGCACGATAACACGAAGGCCATAATAGACATAGTCTCTATTTTAGTTTCTGTCTCACCTTAAAAATTACTGAGCAGTCAATAAACGTCAATATATAAACTCATTTATTTTTTTCGCATTTTATATTTGTACTGATAAATAAATCGTTTGAAAAATATTAAAATGCCACCAAAATTTCTTGAAAATGAAAACAAACTGTAGAAATAAAGTCTCCAGTCCAAAGTTATGGCAACCTTCCCTCTTTGGGTCTTCTAGTTCGTCTTGACTTCTTGAATTGAAGCCTTCATTAAAATTATTTAAATATAAAATGAATATTTTTTCAAATAATCAGGAAAATTTTTTCAACAAAAAATTACCTGTGAAGTTGAGAATTTCTTCCTGTTCTTCTGGTTGTGTGTGACCAGCCGGAGTAACTATTTGGTTCGTATAGTTTCTATCAGACGATTTGCCATTCCCAAGCAATGGACGACTACCCCACTGCCATTGTAGTTTGAATAAATCGGGACAATATTTCCACTCCCAAACTACAAAAATTTTTTTGAAATTTGTTTCAAAAAACTCAAAAAGTTTTTTGGGTGGCGCATCTTTTTTTATAACTTTTATGAATCGCCAAAAAACAGAAGAATTATTTTTTATTTCAATTTCCAAAAAATTGAATTATGGTAATTAAAAACCCAAATATAATTAACACGCGACATTTATTTATGGTTATGAAAACAACTAATCCTTCAAAAAATGTACCATTCAAAAATTTTTAAAGTTGTTTTGTAAAAAATTAACCACCACTTTAATTAGCACTTATCTTCGAAAAATGGACAAATATCTCAGATTCTGTCGTTTTTCCATATATACGCCGTTCTTTTTATTAGGACACAAGAATAGTAGTAGGTTTTTGCGTATTTTATCCCAATTAAATTAAAAAATCATAGTTATAAATACATTCACTAGATGTTAACCTTTATAAATGAGTGCTGGAAATATTCAGTGCATCTCGGCCTTCAATTTGAGCAGTTCGGACCAAATTTCTTTAGCGGGCCCATTAACGGACATTAAAACGCTAGTAATCGTTAAATGGACAAAAGCTGCCAAAGAACCATGTTGGGTCCAAGTCAGGGCATATTTAAAGACCAAGGCCATCAGAGACGAACAGTAATTAAATAAGCAACCTTAAATTTTTGTTGTTAATTTTTTTTAGGATGAGAAAAAACGAATATACATTGTTTCACCTCTTAAGGGTTACGGTTCGCTGGTTTATGAGGGCATTTGGGGCTTTAAATTGGGTTTCCCAAATTGTTTGATGTAACCAGGTAACTACCGACCAAATTATCAAAAAAATTTTCGAAATTTTGGTGGTTTTTTAATTTTTTTTTTCAAAATGAAGTTTCAAAATTACGTTGCTTATTACCACTAAAACTTGAAAATTCACCTCGAACGTAAGGCCACTTTCTTCAGTTGTTTTCGTGCTTTCTTTTGATACTACTTTTCGAAAAAATCAAGCACATTTTTCGGAAATTTCTCACGTGACGCTTCAAAAATTTTATATTTTGAGTGGGGTCGAATTTGAAAAAAAAAAAACCGCTCTCTAGAGGAGTTTCTATGTTCTTGCTAGTGTTTGCTCGGAATCAGTGGATTCCAAAAATATAACCTAGAGGAAGATAGATTAGTGGAAAAATTGCTAAAAAATCGGTAGTTTTCTTGCGGATGTCTAGAAAAACTGGAAGTGATTTTTGAAAAACGCTTTCTAGAGAACCTAAGTTTATATCATACGGATATTTATAATTTGAGGTTTGCTTTCTAATAACCCTGGAGGAGATAGCTTTTGAAATTGGGTCGAGGGGACAACCTTTGTACTGGTAAACGTATCTCAGAAGTGTATCGGAAACAAAAAAGTTTTCATTGACCAAATGGTTTTGACAGATTAAGGTAGATCTACAACATGGCCTAATCTTAATGGTCCCAGAGTTTCTCGGTTAGGCTGATTGTTCATCCGGAAAAGTCAATTTCCAGCGACCACTTACCCCCTTAAGGGTATCATGTCTGATGCAATTTTGCATTCTGCAAAGCTCTAGCTATTTCAGAAATACTGAACCTTGAGCAATAATTCAAAAAATGCCAATTTAGGACCAAGCGTAATCTTGTGAAATCAAAGGGTCAACTGATTTTATGACAATACCATCGTTCCCACATAGTCGTAAACAGGAGGTCACTTCGCAAAATTTAAAAAATCTATCTCCTCCGAGACCATATGATCGAAATTTGTTCAAAAGTTGAAACATTAATGTGGAATAGCAGGAATAAGATCGAGGAGAGCGATTACATTTCGGATGACTTGAATTTTCCTGCGGTCCATAAAACCGAAGATTTTTGCTTTAAAAAATCTATCTCCTCCGAGGTTTTTAGTTTCAAAAATAAGGCCCTTAAATTTTTAAAGTACAACCTGTATCATGCCTGGGATCGTAGGAAGTTTTTTCTAAAATTTTCAATGAAAATACTAATTCTATGATTATCGACTAAAATATGATTGGTTGGAAAAAAAAAATCGAAAAATTCTAAAAAGGCTTCGATTTTTTCGGCAAAATGGGCTCAAAAAAGAAGCCAGTAACACAAAAGTTGGCTTACGTTCAAAGCCGATATTTTGAAGTTTGGTGGTCAAATCCTTAACAAACATATTTTTGACTAAATTCTGAAAAAACGAAAAAAACTGCGAAAAATTTTTTCTGTGGATTGATTCAGAATAATTAAACATTTCCCGAAGCATTTGGTGGCACCCTTCTGATTGCCTTAAGTCTTCATAAAAAAATCAGGGACGTGACCACCCCCTTAAAAAGACGGTAAAGTGACTTTTTCCTGATTTACCGGCTAAGACAAGAAGTAAACGGAATTATCTAAGATTAACACCAGTACATCAAAATAGAAAATTGCCCCCAATTAGAATGGATATCAAGATATAATTTGACCCAGTTAAAAAAAAATACTGGCGAGATTTAAGTTTAAGCGGAAATGAAAAAAGTAATCATCAAAAGCTTGGTATGTTTTCGAGAATGGTAACATCCGATTAAAATTCCAGATGTTTATCGGCAAGAGTTGATACATCGAAAATTGTTTTCTTGTCTTGCATCCAACGTTACCATGATAAGGTAAATATTTTTCGTTTGTGAAATTTTTCCGACGCAATGAAAAAGCTCTTATTTATTTGGTCAGCCAATCACCAGGCGGAAAGCTAACAACTGAAAATTATTTCTACTTCGCTTAATCTGAATATCTTGCCACTAACATTTTATAAAGAATTGCCAAAAGTTGAAATTTTATGATTTAGTTGGAACCCCTCTATTAAAAAGCCATATTTTAAAATTTGTTCATTGGTATTTCATATAACCGAAAATTTGATCTAACGAGTATAATACGAACCACAATTTTCAGTTTCACCTGTTGTAGAAATAAAGGTCCTTTCCACGTTGAATAGAAATAATTCCTTACGACTCCAAAAGTTTCCACATTACAATTGCTACCGTTATCCGTCAAGAAGCAACCATTATATGCTTTCCAGGAACTTTCTAAATAAAGATTACCCAAACGATAAAACTCAACTTAATGAAGACATAAATTAACCCACCCATGTATAAACTTTCATACAAGCTAAAAAGGCCAAAGATAAGAAATTGCATAGCTTCAAGATGTCAATTTAATTGTCATTTTCGTTTTCAAGTGAGGTTATTTTTCCTGTATCAAAAGTTTTTGGAGGGTTCTTTTCATAAAGTTATTTAATTATTATTTTTGAAATTTGAGTTCCTTACGACATTTGTGGACCCATTTTTCAAAATTGTTATCGTCTTTTTTATTTCAGTCGGAATTTACGGTAATTTTGCGGGGATTTTATGTTTTTAAAATGGCAATGGGAACGTTTGCTAAGATCTTGCACAGTTAGAAGCGTTTTTTAGTAGATAATCAAATGTCTTTCATCGTTAAATTCAGGACGAAAAAATTTCACGTTCCAAATTTTGGGAAAAATCTAAATTCCGCCTGCACCATTTTTCGAGTTGATTCAGGAAATTAAAATTCCAAAATTTCTTCAAAAAACACCTAAACCCATTGAATATATTATAGTAATTATAATAATAAAAAAATATTTTTTGAAAAAAAAAAAATACCATTTTTAATAACAATGGCCTTCAAAATTTGCCCAGTATTGAAATTCAAATGGTTAAGGTAACGTTTTTTTTAGGGAACCCACCCTTGTCGGGCCCGGAATAATCGAAGGCCCATCAGGAAAATCGAGAAACGGGTTGTATTCATGTACCACTAGGTAAATTTGTGATTTATGGGAAAAAAAATTCAAGTCAACCGTTTCACCGGTATAATTTTAAACCGAAAGTTCAGGAAGTTCAAACCCAATTGCCACATTTGTTCACCTATTTCAATCGAAATGTATTTCTTTCTTGATAAATAAATCGGTCTCTTATCGTAACGGTTAAAGAATTTTGAAATAACAAAATTTTCGTACGGCATTATTCCGAAAAAAATATTTTTCAAAATTCCCAGGTTACCGAAAACCGGTATTTCAAAAAAAGCTCTGTTACCGGTGAACTGGTTGACATGGAAAAAAACAAAAAGTTTTCCATATCAGCAAATTTACTTGTGTAACACATACAGGAAATCCGTTTGTTTGATTATCCTTATAGCGTTCGAGTTTATGCTGACAAGGTGGTTCCCCTAAAAAAGGTACGTAAACTAAAAATGACCACAAGATTAAATATCAAAGTTTATTATTCAAAAATTGGGAAGAAAGAAACTTTCACTTTCAATTAATATTTTGAAATTCATACTCACCAATTTTGTGTCATATTTCCCATTCAAGAAGAGATCCGGAAAAATTAAACAATAGTTGTAAATCTTACCGGTAATTTATACAACATGACCAGAAAAACTGTTCATAAACTGCATAAACCAAAATCCATGATAAGTTGAATTTGCAAGACTGCCACAGCAATTCTTAACCAGTACTAATTTTTTTTTTAATATGAAAAAATTCAAAAAAGTAATTGTTCAACCTGTCTTCCTCCGTTTGGCATGAAAGGTGTATAAAAATATATGCCTTTATTTGCTTGTATCTGGGTATATAATCAGCAATAGTTTGAAATAGATGCCACGGAACTCAATCAAACCTAGAAACAATTTAAAAATCATGAAATAAAAAAAAAAAACGGCGGCGGTAATCTTTCGCATCAAAATTGAATTTCAAAAAAATTCATCAGTACCACAATAGCTAGAACAACTTGAAATTTTTTTCTGCGTTTAAGGGAGTGGGTGGGTCGCATTTTAAGGCCAAAAACAGGGTTTTTTCAGCGTTCGCCTCAATTGAAAATACTAGAAACAGCACGAAACTATGGATTTCAGTTCGAGGGATTAATTGAACAGTAAAATCTTGCTTTCCACAAAAACCAATCGGAGGTTCTCTGATTGGCCGACCAATCAGGAACGACCTTTCAAACTGATTTGATATTTGTTTTCAGTTTCAAATTGTATTCCCTCCCGAGTTACGAAAGATAGAGATATTTTATGGCTTTTATTGAACCACAAAGAACGTGAGCAGACACCAAGGTTCCCGTTTTTCATCATAAAAATTCCATTCCGGCGGCTTAAATGAGCAAAAAAACAGTTTTTGGCCTATTTGAGGGCCTCGGGGAAATTGCATCTCCTCCCGGGATTTTGACGAACAGAACTAAAAACTAGTTGAATACGATCCCTTAAGGATTAGGGGGCAGACACCAACGGGTCCAAAACTTTGCATTTTTGTATCTCGTTTTTTTTGGAAAACCCAGCGATTCACCATTATCAGGAAAATTCCCAAATTTTCGGAACAAAATCGTTGATTAAATTCTAAATCGCCGATAAAAATACTTTTTTTTGACAAATGAAATAAAAAAAGACATCTGATCAAATTTTTTTGTCTAATTTCAAAGAAAAACATTTTTACAGATTTCAATCTGGAAATTTCATGTCCGGCCTCGAAGGCGACACCCACTTCCTTAAGTTTGCCGTCCCTCTTTTTAGAGACTTTTGGGGTGTAAAAATAGGCAGAATTGTAGGGAAACACTCAGAAGCATAAAACTTATTACAAAAAAAACAAAATCCAAAAAAAAGTTCAAAATTTTTCATTTCAGAATTTTTCTGTGAGTATTTTTTTTTGGAAAAACATTGAACCCAATTTCGGACCAAAATCATACGACCAACTACCCCCTTAATGCAATTTAAATTACCAATTAAGAAACTAAAATTTCGACGCAAAAAAAATGGGCCTTTCACCAAAAAAACTACAAAAGCAGTAACAGGAATGAAAAAGTTTACACATGACAGCAAACCCTATTTCAATTATTATTATCCTGGACAAGGGTCTAAAAATTTTGTTAACATCGGTGCTTACTTTAGTTCTTAAACGGTACTGTGTTTCCTCTCCAACTCGTCCTTTTTCCGCTCAGAGGTTATTTGAGGGTTAATCCATAAATAGATATAAATATATGATATAAATAATCTATAATATACTAACCAGCTTCTGAGTTTGAGGATCTATACTCTTCGTTGCCTTTGGCGAGCTGTATTAGTACTTTCCCAGGGTTACCCGGTAACCCTGAACCCGATTCGTCTTGGTTTGAGGCTAATGAAAAAATATTAGAAATTATGTACATGTCTAATAGACAATTGGTCTACAAAACTTATTTATAAGAAATACTCGAACTTTAAGAAAATTGTTTCCCATTTTGATGTCGTTTAATACCACGCGGATATGTTTATAGACGACCAGGCCAAGATTCAACAATTTTTTTGCATTTTTATATACATACCGGATAACATCATTCCTTTGAAGACCACCGTATTGTTTCTGAATGGTTTTCCAAATAGGGCCCCGCAGGGTTGTCTTTGGCCTCTTTGATTATTCCGGAACTCATTATATTAAACATTCTAAATTAGCAAAAAAAATTTAAATTTTTTTCGTTTAAAATAATTTCACCGTTATCAAAATTTCTTCTTTCAACATTTTTTTTCTTTTTATAAAGCTGGATTTCACCTGTATTTATTTCTATACCTTTTTACAGTGAAAAAAGGAAAAGGGATCGCATTTTGTGGATCGTTGATGAGATGATTAATTGAGAAAAAGTAATAGCTGTGGCCGATAGAAACTGACGAGAAATAAATTCATTTCGCATGATTTTCTTTTCGTGTAATGTTTTATCCATTATCTTACCAAATCACTTTTCATTATCATCCGCGTTACTAATTTTGCGAAAAAATATTTTGGCGCTGATTTTCTTTCAAGAATTATTGCTTCGTAAATTGATAATATGTTATCTCGACATTAAAAATTATGCGAAAACAAATTCTGTGANAAAAATGTCTTAGAATTTTTTTCTGATCACGATGAAAGGTTTAATTTTGTGATTTAAAAAAATTTTGCAAAAAATAAGTACTGTAATACAGTAAAAATTTTCAAAAAAAAAACGCACAAACGTCATTTTGTTTCAAAGTTTATCGATACCTTTATAACTGATCTTGTCATTAATGATTAAGCGTCGTAAAATGCGATTAAATGGTGTGCGGCAACTAGTTGGCTAAAATCGAGTCTACGAGTTAATATATATAATTAGTTATATAAGTTAGAGCTACGCTATTATATAACGTAATAATGAACAAGTTTGATCCCTGATTTCCGGAAATAAACCTTGTGATTAAACCTAGGAAGTCAAGAAATATATTTCATATCATATGCTGCTTTAAAAAATAAGCCTTTAGGTTAAGGGGGTGCCATAAGTGTGGAAGATTGGTACATTTTTTCAAGGCGATATATGAAAGAAAAAAATGTGAAAATTATTTAATTTTTATCTTTAATAAAAGTATTTATTCTTGCAAACGTTAATATATTTAATTTCTTAACATAACTGAGCATCTGTAAAAAATACTTTCCATGAGAACTCCATTTCCAACTAAACCCGATGTAAGAATTCGTAACTTATATTGACTCCATTCTGCCGAGTTTATGGCACCCTCCTTAAGGGAGTGGTTGTCGCTGATTAGGCTGTTTTTTGAAGTTTTTATAAATGGTTTCTTGATGAACTGGTGAAGGTGGTATTATAAAAACTTTCTGAACGTGAAGAACAAGTGTCGAAAATAATCCCAACACTTGTTGTAATATGATACAATTCAACCTACGTCCACGCACTAACCCTTAATAAGCCTCCCAAAAAGAACACTAAAAAGCTTACTCCTCCTACAATTTACATGATTTTTTTCTAATTTTTTGAGTGAAGTTTCGGAGAAGCAATATCAACAATAATCTAGAGCCCTTTTTTTTAAATTTTGCTTTTGACAGACAATTTTTCTTTCGACCAATTTTCGTTGAGATTTTGTTTTTCGGTCTTTTCGCATTTTTGTTCGTTAAAAGCAAAATTTTGAACAAAAGACTCTGGATTATTGTTGATATTGGTTTTCCAGAACTTGACTCNATTTCGAAAATTTCAAAAGCTCGCTATAGGAAAGGTTTCGATACGCGACAGCACGAAGCGTTTTTGGCGAATCGGATATACCGGAAAAACCCGGTTTAATCTTATTTTCGAAATCGGTTGATCCATCTCTGAGAAAAACTCCTGCAAAAAACCGTTGCGCTGAAAAAAAACTCGCCATATTAACATTTATACCAGATTCCGAGTTTTTATTGTATATCTCCCCGGTTGGTATCAAGTTCAAATTTTAACGGTAGATGCGGCTTGTGTCATTGCTAAAAATTTGGCTATGATTACAGCTCTCTAGCTCCATCTAATGTCGATTTTTTAGAGCAAAATTTGTCTCTTTACGTCTAAGCGGACGTTTTTTTTACGTCTAAGTGGACGTTTTTGAAATTTTCAAAAACGTCCGCTTAGACAAATACGACAGTATAATTTTCCACCACTTTTAAATTATTCCGTTAAAGTGCCGGCTCCTCAAGGCGATACTCTCCAACGAGGTGTCTCCCGAACAACCAGCCAGCGAAGTATCACCTCGGTCACAAGCCGCGCATCCGATCGATCTTATCACGTGACTCCGTTGACTAAGAAAAGTTCGTCTCAAAGAAGCAAATCGGGACAAGATTTGGCGTCTCAATCATCATCGAGATCTGGGTCAAAAATGTCTTTAACATTTCACGGAGCTACTGATCCCACTTACGAAGGTAATTATTCGTAATTTTTATTGTAAAGAAATAAAATATTATTGTTTTCAAATGCTGTTTTTGGCGGCGGTATTTTTCGCCTACCAAGAATAAAATTAAGAGCAGTTTTCATGAAATAGTAAACTCATGAAAACCACCATTTTTAAAAACTATTGGTAAGCAAAAAATACCGCCGCCGTGTTTTTGATCATTTATGAATTTGTTTTGCTGTTTTTGAAAAGTATGCGGTCTACTGAAGTTTAGTTAACTTTTTTAGTTGACAGTTTTAACTGATTCTTGAA
>SCLH01000238.1:280488-313229 GCA_004367855.1 Oikopleura vanhoeffeni | reverse complement strand
TGAAGATTTTATTCAATTTTCCGATAAAAAATTAATACCGTAGTTGTATATTTATTTAATTATTTTCAAGCAGCACGAAGTCATTTTTGCACAAATTGTATAAAATGAATTTTAACCCCCACCTGCACGCAATGTTTTATTAAGTAACCGCACCTTAGTGTTTCAAAACACACAAGTACAGTGTTATTTAAAAAGAGCGAATTTTAAAAAATAACTTTTCAGAAAATTAGCAAATAAAACCCCTGGAATCACTGAAAAAAGTTCCGCCAAGGCACCAGGCCGATATATCGGCTATACATTGGACGTTGTTTACAAAAAGCTCAAGGTAGTTGGAGCTACAATTAATTTGCAATAAAAAGCTGAAACGTTATATTTTTGCATCAATCATTTCAAATTCTAGAATTTAGATTTTTAGTTCTAGAAAATATAGTTGGAAAACCAAGGTGTAGCATATCACGTGATACTTGCTCATTCGTAGTCTTCACAAATTAAATTTTTATAAATATCAACGCACTCATCAATCAAAACTTATTTATAAAAAATTAAAAAAAATGATAGAAAAATCACAAATTTCTTTGAAAAATGGCTAATTTTCCAAATATAAGCAGATTAATACAATTTTTATTATTATTTTTTATTTTTATATAGTAATCAAGTGACATTGTGAACAATTTTTGATTGATTAAAATTATTAAAATTTTTTTTATGGAATACTTAAATTGAAAATTTTGAAAGATACGAATAAATTTTACTATTGCGTGTTTTGTATGAACAAAACNTTTGCTTCCACAACTTTTTACCAGCAGAGTATGCGTTATAGCCTTAACCCACGCAAAAACCTACGTAAGACTACCGCCAAAAACCTACGCCACCTCAGCGTTTATTGGCGAAAAAACTTTCACGTTACGTCCCACTCTGCTGTATGTTAGTATCTGAAGCAGGGTCGGCATAACCTGATCGATTGGATCGAACTTGATCGGATCGGATCAAGTTCTTCGGATCCGATCAAGTGTTCCGATCCGATCACGGTTCTTCAAAAGCCTTCGATTGATTCAGGTTTTTTAAAACTTCGATCGACTCAATTCGATCCGCATCAGGTTTTCAACAAGTTACTGCACGACCCTGATGCTGCAAGAACACATCGAATGACGAAGTAACTAAAACTCAAATAAATATTATTGGGATATATATATTAATTGGAAATGTTATTCGCAAAACACAACCATATGATATCAAATTGTCAAAGTTTCAAAACAATCTTTCGAACCATAATGAGAACAAAAATAAGGTTCAAAATTTGAGTCCGTTGCTGGACATGTCCACATGAGTTTATGCGTTATGACAGTTTAAACCAGTGAGCTTCAAAATAATGATCACGGTTCTTTTTCTGGTCACCGCTGGTCTTGTTTGATATGAGAAGTTTTGTTCTAATTTAGTATTGTTTGTAACGTAACTTGCTGACCCAAAAGTCCAAAGAGTTGCTGAATGTTTTTTGATCTATGACAATTTGTTTCGTATGTTGTATTTGATAATAAGAAATGTAGAGATTGTTTATTTAGCAACCAAATTTATCCAGGATTGCTGTTTACAAATATAGAAAGAAGTTGTTCTTTTCCGAAAATAAAAATATATTTTATTCGGAAACATGTAAAAGCTGTTAAGGAGAGCGTGCTTTCCCGTACCCAAAATTGGTTCAATTCGAACAATTTTTTTGCCCTGTCCCCGTATATTTGTCTAAGCGTGGTGTACGATAAAGCACGCCCGTGCTTTCCGTACCCGAAATTTGGTCTGCAGAATTTTTTTATTTAGGTCAATTTGGGTACGGAAAGCACGGCGATGCTAAGCGTACCCAAATTTCGAATCCGAAAAATATGTCTGCAACGCGCATGGTTATGCCGTAATTAGGGTGGTTGAGGAATTTCACCGCTGCCACTGCGAGCACAGTGATAGGCATAAGTTTATGCTCATAAGTAGGTCGAGTACAGGGAGACTAATCCTGCAAAACGAAACCCCTGGTACGGATTTTTTAGTTTTGTTGACGCCGATCGGTATGACACAAACAAAAGAAAATAAGTAAAAAATGAACCTTTTCCATCTATTCACACTTTTGTTAATATCCCGGCCCTTATTAGAAACTAAGCTTGTTTTAATGTGGGCGTCGGGGCTATTGACAAAAGTGTGAATAGAAGGTTATAGCGCCTTTCACAGCCGATAAGTTTTTTGCATACTAAATTGTGACCACTTGGAGCTCCAATTTTTTTTCCACGCGGTCGAAATCCATTCTTTTGCAGAAAGTTTAAACCATTAACTCAAGAATGCGTACTGAGGTTTCGTTTTGCAAATAAGTCTCCCGAGTATCTGCACCATATCCTGCAGTCTATCACCTTGTGACTATATGCAAATCGGTAACATTTCGCAACCACCCTAATGATCGGGCATTAACCTACGTCTGCATTTTCTCACAACATATTTTTTGCGATGCAGACAATTATGGCGTACGCTAAGCACGCCCGTGCATTCTCCGGTACCCAATTGACCTTCATAAAACAAATAATGCAGATCAATTAGGTAGCGGACAAGCACCGGGCGTTGCTTAGCTTATAAACAAATGAGTATCACCTAGACACCGACTCGTTTTAGCCCGGTACCCTGATTTTAAATCTCGTATTCTTAGAATTCTTAACAGAACAACGATTAACTGTCAGCAAATGATTTGAAACAAAGGAAAATTGTTAATAAGATTTTTGTCGGTAAAACGGATTTTTTTATTTATTCGAACAAGGTTTGAACATGTAATTTTTAATCAAAATATCAAAAATTTTATAACAATAATTAAAAACGATTTCCGAATCAGAAAGAATTTTTCAGACAATTTTAACAAAATTTTCGGAAATCAGATCAATAATCAGGCATTACAGGGGTAGGGGTCTAATCTGGTACCTGCACATTAACGCCGTCAGAATAATTTCTTAGGGCAGTTGCTGAAAATTTTAGGATTAACTTGTTTGTAAGAATTATTGCCTTCGTCTCACGGATTACACCATCGTCCATAATCAACTGTTACATCACACCATAGCCGTGGTGAGGTCTATCTCTAGAAGCACTAGAAGCGGTTTTTAAGAATACTATCTTCTTTTAGACCCACATACAAAGCTCTCAAAATTTACAAAGTAGCGGAAATAAATGGAACAAAAATAGTATTAGAAGACGGATTTTTTCAAATTTCTGACATTTTTTCTTCTGAATTCCACTTGAACGCCATTTTTGCCAGGATTTTTCGACTCTCAAACTCTATCTTCTTTTCTAGCACGAATGTTTAGAATAATGAAGCCGTTTTTTTGACTAAGGTAGAATAATTTATGCGGTTACAAGTGATGAAAGGAATTTTGAAAAAATTCTCGATTCTAGAGACAATTGAATGCGAAAGTGACCGAAAAGAAGACGTGGGATCGAAAAAAAGTTTCGTCTGATCGGAACAAAAGTACCACCAATTGAAGCTGAGATCTGATTCACTGATCCAACAATTGGCTTACAGCTAATCAAAATTTTTAACATCAGCGTCACAATCGCATACATTAGCTTTAACATTATCTGGCTTTAAAAATAATTGAATTTCCTAGAATTCGATTTAACATTTCCATAATTTTAAATGCCATGCATCGTTTTCGCGTTGGGTCAATATTCACCAATAAAAAATGTTCATATCATCGTGGATACGTTTCTTGCGGGTTAGCAAAAGATATTCGAATTTGAAAAATCTCTTAGATTTTTGTCTAGATGTTCCTTGAAGAAATAGATCAATTGCCCCCATGAGATTCCTTAGGTCACTTTATCATAACCGATATTAATTTATCAAAATTATTCTATAAGCGGCTCAAATAAATTTACGACACCTACCCCTTAATGTGTTTAAAACAAATCATCTCAAAGTCTGCGAATCAAAACGGTCAAGAAACTGATTGCTTGACGGTATGATTCTTAACCTTTTGGAAGCTCCGGCACTACCTAAGCGGTTGCTAAATTTCCTATCCGCCTTAATCGATGAAAGAATTCTGGAAATTTTTTGATCAACCCACGAGCATAGAGTTTGCCACGAGGAATAAAAAATGGCAAGTCGTTAATTTTCTAGACGTCTCGCGCTCAAAATTATTTTATTACTTTTTTGACAATTTCTTCAAAAAGAACTCCAAAAATGTGTGCTGCTCAACATCAGTTTAAACTAGATAAGACTAAATCTTATCATTTATGAGGTAATAGAGTTCTCGGAAAGAGTCTTTTGCGTTATCTTTCAAGAAAATATAAAATTAAAGTTTTCACCATCGGAAACGCTTTTTATTTTTCGCTGAGTGGTTTTTCAATTTTAAAGAAAATTCGAAGAAAACTATGCTTCGATTTTTTTCGAAGAGTAGTTTCAAATTAAACTACGGCATCACTGAATTAGAAAGTTGACTAACCCGAGATATCTTTTGCAGTCGTAGGCGGTGAATTATAACCAAACGTTGTTTTATAACTTTTTTTGAAATAAATGCAACTTTTCTATTTTTTAATTTTGAAATTAATTGAAATAGAGAATACTCTAATCGTTCCAAGTTCCTCTTCTGGTAAAAAAGGCAATTTTTTGTCATCAGAAGGAATCAATCGCAAAAACTAGTTCTTTCTTATAACGTGACATTTTCACGCCCTTTAGCTGCTGAAAAAACATATCTAAAACAAAAAATTTGCTGAAAAACAATAAAACAAAGAGCTTGATCAATCCTCATGCCACGCTAAGCATCAGTGGCCCGATGCGATACTTCCTTTGGATTCCAGCTTGTGCTTAAGAGCTCGGAAGTTTTTATTTAACTAGGATACATTTTTTCATTTCTCAAAAATGAGTTTTTTTACAGCGCAAAACTGTTTGTAGTTTTTGAGTCAATCGCGCTGAAATCGTCTTTTTGATGAAAAACAAAAAGTGAGATTAGAAATTTAAAAAAATTGTGAAAGCCAAGGTCAGAATTAGTGAGAATTAAGAAAGAAATGATGATGTTAATCTTATGTTTTCATGGCAAGTAAGATTACAACCCAAATTTTTGCTGCTCAGTTTCGACAATTTTTTATTTTTTAAATTATACAAATCTGATGAAGTATTTTCTAATTGTGAGCTCTTTTCTTCTAAAATGAGAGACAGTTTTTTTCTGAATGTTGGTTTTTTCGTGATAGCGGATACATTTTGTTTATTCTCAAAACATTTTTTGACAAACTCAATTTATTTTTCGCGTTTTTGGACCAATGCGCGGCTAAGTCTATAGACTGAACAAACGCGGAAGAATAGATCAAAATCGAAAAAAAAATTGTAAGCCAAATAGTTCCTGTTTTCAATGGAAGTAAGTATCACAAGCCCAATCTGGGCTGCTCAGTTTCGGCCGACATTTAATGAAAAAGTTGTAAATCGAATTGAATTCACCCTTGCTAAGTGACTATCTTTACAAAATTAAGACTAATTACGGCTTTTGTATGAAATGTTGTTTATCCCGTATGAAGGGTCAAAGTCGCCCTACTTAAGTGGGTCGCAAAAGCCTTCTTGCGAATAGATCAATTTGGAGCTTCCAAGGTTAAGAAAATTCATAACTGTAGGTACTTTGCAAAGCGAGAAGTACATTTTATTTTGCAATCTGAATAACAATTGAGAAAACATGTGCGAAACTGTTTATGTTATTCAATGTTTTACTTCTTCAATCTTTTAAATTTGTAACTTAGCTCAACAATTCTTCCAAATGTCCTGCATATATAAAACACCGACTTATCACTACAAAGTTTAAGTTAAATGGCAAATTAACTCGTGGCCGTTCATATTTAGTCACGCTGACTCAAGAGTTCATTTTTTCCCATTATTTATTTAATTCTTACGAAAATATATTTGTCAAATTACCGCTACAGCAGAGGTTTTAAGATTTGATTCCTTGCACGCCCACAAGATTGTCACTTAACTCTGGAGTGTGCGAAAAATGTCAGGAATTATTAATTTTCTGTTTGTTCAGATGATACCTTCTTCATGGAGGACGAAAATTTCATTACGGGTCCCCAAAAATTTTAAACTCTAAGGCGCAAAATGCGAAGACTGATACTTTTTGCGAAAATGTTCGTAAACACGTAATGGTTTGACCGAGAAGACCTCCGAAATTTTCCTTTCGATTTGTTTCTGATATTTCAGGCTTCGTGGAAACGTTCTGAATCTAGAAAAAATCTGGATCGGTAAAAATTTTCTTGGACTTTGACCAAAAATTTGTGACATATTTGGGTTTCAAATGCAAGTATCAATAAAATGTTAATCGCTTGTTTCAATGTTTGGCTAGTCATGGGGATCTGCCGTTTCGATTCATTTGAGTTTATTGCACCCTAACCTACCACAAGTATTAAAACTCTCTTCATGGCAAGTCTTAAAAAACGGAAACATTGGAAGTGTAGGATATCCATTAGCATGAGGTCATCCTATGCACATTCTAGCCTGTATGGACAATTTTACTCTTAGATTTCAACCAACACTATTCTGAATTCATTTTGAGAAAGGTTTTGGCTAATTCCTTTGCAAAAGTAAAACTCTTTGTTGATTGTTTTTATTCTTTGTTTGTAATGTTGATAATATTTCCGAGAGAAACGGTTTTTTATATACAGTTTTCAAAGAGTGGTCAACAAGGGACCAAGAGTAGTTTGGCTATAATATGTGGCCGGAATTCGACCGTTAGCAACTTGTGTTCTAATTTTATGCCTAAGTGTGCCATAACAAAAGTCTTTGTGGATTTCAGGACGTGTCAATAATTAGTCTCAATTATTGACCGTTTTTTGACATTTGTAAACCACTAATTTTAGTTATGATTTTTAAGAGATTAAAATCTCTTAAGAGTTCATTTTATCTAAAAATGTATCTTAACATCATTCACGCTGCTCTCCGCTGGGATTCATTAAAAGGTGTTTAGATAACGGTATTTTAAAAGAAAAATTGAGGCTTGTTTGTAAATTGTTGCACCTATGATGAGTGTTAATTGATTGGCGTTGATTAACCGATACACGATAAAATAGCACATATAAGCTGCGAAAATGCTGTGGAAAGTATCAAATCAAAATTTGAATTTTATAGAAGATTTTAATTCTTTTTTTGTTAGAAATGACATCTTCAAATTTGAAGTCAAGGCTCTTATTTGTTAAGTTTTTCACGCGATAAGCGAAAAACGTTTGATCAGAAAATTTCCGATTTTAAAAATGTTTGGCAAAAATTTGATAAAAAATATTCAAAGATTGATAAATTGTCCGAGCGAGTGCGAGCGTGCAAAAATCAAACAGACATTTTAAAATTTACAAATTTGAAGGGATCATGGAATCATTTACAAGGTACAGTTTGTGATAAAGTTACAGTTTTGGTTGGAAGATTAAAGTATTAGTTCAAAATACCTCGTTACGTAATTGATTTATTTTAGGATCTTGCAGGTGATTGTACCAGGGTGGTGTGACCAAGCGTGATCAGGTGGTTGAATTTGTAGAGGCTTCGAATTGATTTTGAGTTTGGTCCGCGAATTGCTGAACAGCCGTGCTTGTCTGATCAGGATAGCAAGTATAAGCGGAGCAAATTCGACGATTAAAAATCTGCTCCTATTTATCGATGAAGGAACTTTTTCGGCACAACTCATAGGAGTCAAAACCGGTGTAAACGTAATAACAATGTCATTAACCATTGAATGTAAAATCCGAGTGTCAACCGATCAACCGTAATAACCAATGTCACATTTCCAGTGAATGTGAATCCTTGAGCCCACAATCATAAAGCATCAGAGGTTGTATGACTAGCCGTATAATATCAAGAAGGTTAAACGAAATCTGTGTGACTCGGCTGGTTGGAAACCTGGTTGTTTCCTGAGGTTAAATTGGCGCAAGCAGCAAGACCCTAAAATGTGGACCCATAGCGCCAGCATCGCAACGAAATTAGGATGGGAATTGCAAACTAGTCAGCGGAAAGTGTTTTTTCAAAAACCTGACAGTGAGGTTTTCATGACAAGGCCGAGCGTGAAGCATATTGATGATTAAGAAAAACACGATAAGAGAATTGCATCCTTCCTTAGACACAGCCAAAGTCACGTTTGACTGTACACACTGTAATTTTCCGAAAATCATTAATTTTTTTTCTTTCTGTCGCTGTTTTGTAAAGCACCGAATACACGTAAATTTTCATTTGATTCCGGTTTTTAAGCGCAGTTGTTTCCGTTTAACTTCTTGCGATAGTCTAACATACTAATAGGTTGTGTTTTTTTAGTTCTTTTTCCGACGGCGTTGTGAGTTGTGTTGAGTTGTTTTGGAGTTGTTACACACGAACTTTGAGAATCACGCTGTTTTTTTAATTTATAATTTTTTTTATAGAAGCTTGTAGTTTGATTTTTGGTGCGCTTGTCGAAATAAAGCTTCCTGTTTTTTTATTTTGTTTTCATTTTGTTTTCGTCACCTAATGAATAAGACCCTGATGTAACGGTTTTTTGTTATTTGCCCTTTTTAAAAGTGAAAACGTCTGGTAAGTCAATCAACCTAAGTAACAGTTCGGACGAGTCGAGTCAGGATGATGCTTCTTGGACTTTGGATAACTGCCTCTATAGCATCGACGTAACCTGAATATAGTTCTGTTTTCATTGATCTTCATTATGTTGAAGGCAGTTTATCACGATAATGTGATAGAAATCCTGTAGAGTGGTCACTGCCCCCAATAACTTCGTGTGTTAATCCTGTGGTGCTTTGAATCCCGGTCGAAAATTTCTTGTATTTTCATTATGTCTTCAATTCGTTTCTCCGATTAAGTGAGATGGGAATTTGATTTTATATTCCCTTGCAAGATTTATGTATATCTTTGCTCGCGGTGGTAAGGATTCTTGTCGTTCCATGTGTTCAATTTCGAGTTGGAATTGTGAGAATCATGTCGCAGCAATTTCTGGTATAGAACAGGTTCGTCCATGAAATGTGTAGGTAAAGTTTCTTCCGAGATCTTCGTTATTTGTACTATGCCCTTGCATTTTCACATTAGCAGCGCTGGGTGAAGGAGAAGCACTAATGTAGCAAGGTCGATTAATTTCGCCTTTGTTCATTCTTAGGCAGTTTGTTCTTACACAACTTATTTATGGCTACATCATGCGTGCGTTTTTTGTTGATCGTGGTTTGAGGTTGGTATGCGATACAATTTTCTGCATTTGTTGACATTCTATTTTATGGACTGGAGTAGGGCGCACCATTTTCTTTGCTGATCGAAGAAAGATCTTGATGTGGTTTTACTTTTTTTAGTCTATGTTAATTTCAAAACAGATCGATATCATACCTTGCCTTCAAAGACTTTATTTATGTATTTTTCTCAGAAAATGTTTCGGATGTGTAATTATTGCAACTCAGATTGAAAGCTTTAGAATTTCATTTCTTTTAATTCCGTTGGACAAGTTTTAAAATTGCGCCCTTAACAAATACTTTTTGTGAAATTCTTCTATAAAACTGGAAAAATTTTTGCGTCCTTAAGAAATCTCTTCGCGGAAACCTCGAAAAATTTTCTCATATTTTATACGGACTTTCAATTACCGTTTTACTCTCTATATAAACGCGAAAAATACTGCAACGGAGAACTTTAAATGCGTCCAGTCCCCCATACAAACGACTGGTTCGAAAACTTTGTAACTTTTTCTTCAAAAATGTTTTAACGTCCTTAGTAATTTTTGCTTAAGTTTTTACCGTTTTGGAAAATTTTGGCAGGCGCTGCGTCTGTATTACATTCGCCGTTTCGGGACAGTTTTCGTCTTCAAAATTTTTATTTACGGTCCATATTTAGTAAATGTTGTTTCAAGTCTTTACTGTTTTTTCTTTGAAAAAGTTTTAGTAAGGTTACGTCCTATTCAAATTCACCGCTTCTGAATTTTGGTCAATTTTATCTTTAAAAATATTTATTAACGTCCCTATTTAGTAATTTTTGTTCCGAAAATGCACCGTTTTTTAGAACCATTCCTGGTAAAGTTCTCGTCTCTACTAAATTAACCTCGTGTTACGAAATTTTTGGTCAATTTTGTCTTCAGATTTTATAACACTCCCCCTTATTTAGTAATGTCTTGGGTTGAAAATTACCGTTTTTTCAGAAATCTTGTTTAAAGTGCGTCCCTAGTAAAAATTTTTAACCTAGTAACAAAAAAATTAACAGAATTATATGAGGCGTCCTGGACCGTCATCTCAAAATGTCTTAAAAAACTTCAAAGGGGTCGTTCCTGGGAGGTACTTGGCAATTGGCAACCTTAATTTTAAAGCGTCTGTATCGGAATTTCGAGGCAAAAGTTAAATATTAAGGCTATTGTTGAATTACCATGTTTTAGCGATGATGTTTTGAAAAAAATACAAAAAATTATTCTCTGAAAAGCGGTTTTATCACCCTTGCCTAAAATAGACTTGGGAGCACAAATGTGCTGACAGTAAACAAAACGATACACTTAATTATCCGGCGCTATAATAGACTGTGACACATATCTCGATCCAATCCATTTCAAAAAATTAGAGGAGAAAATGCGGGTTTTTGATTGGCTGCTGAGAATTGATCCGGATCGGTTTTCGGACAGGATTTGGCGAGCTGGATTGTTTTTCGGAGCGGTTGCCGGCTGATTGTTTGCGAGCGGTTTAGTAGCCTGAGCGGTTCGGAGAATGTTGTTCTTATCTATCACACCGTGAGAAGAGTTTGGCTAACTTCTTTGCAACGTAAAACTACTTTGTTGATTGTTTGTAATTATTATTTGTCATATTTGATAATATTTCAGAAATTACGGTTTTCTTATATACAGTTTCAAAGGAGTGGTCACAAGGGGACCAGGAGAAGTAGTTTTGCTCTAATATGGTAGGCCGAAGTCGACCGCTAGAACTTGGTGTTTTAACTTTTATGGCATAAGGTGTGTGGCCAGAAAACGTCTTTTGTGATTAGGACGTGTCAATAATAGTCACATTATTGACCGTCTTTTGACACTTATTGTTAAAAAACAATTTAGTTTATGATTTGAGAGATTAAAATCCCTAGGTTCATTTTAATCTAACAATGTATCCTCTAATACATTCAATTTAACTCGTAGACTCTTTTTTTTTATTTTTTTTTTTTTTTTTTTTTTTTTTTTTTTTAGACATGATCTGTACCTCGGACTCGATGATGAAAATCGAGCCCTATTAGCAATTTTTCATTTATCAACATTCATGGGTTTCAAAGCTTGAATAATATTCAGCCAATTTGCTTTACAATTAAAAAACAAGAAAACGACATTTAAAGGTCATTTAAGTGAGGATAAAAAAAACAAAAAGTTTGCAAATACGCTCCATTGAACACACAAAAAGTGCAATAATTAAAGATGAATAAATTACTTGCAATTACCTCAATATAAAATGTAAATGTTTTCTATCGCTCTTCTATAATAAATTATATTGTTTTTACAAATTTTTTGTAAATGACTCTAATTATTTTGAATCCTTTTGCTCGTCGATGGAGAAGATAGAGAGACAAAGAACACGCCACCGCATGAACCTCTCACTGATTCTTATGTTCCGTAATCCAGTATTCCGGAAGGTTTTGACTTTAGAAAATGCTCCATTTTAACGGGAGGCCAATTTTCGAAAATAATACGAACAGAAAGCTTGAAATTAAAAAAACTTTCAAGCACGGTATTTATTTCGCCAAACAACTAGTTGAATCTGATTACCATGAATCACCGTACAAAAACAACGTGGATAGATCACTTTTTCGTTGCTGTCACTTGTCAAAGAAGATTTGGCCTATCCCACCGTTATTGGGTACTGTGGCTATTTTTGTGGATTCAAGCCCATTTTGTTACTTCATTCGCTTTGCTCGGCACTTTACCAGAAGAATAATTTTAACAAAAACTAAATGATTTTTGGAAACGTAGGCGTGCCATTTTCAATTTACTTTACTGCGTTACTGTAGTTATTTGATAAATAAATCATTGTATGTTCTCAGAGACTCATTTCGTTTCAAATAAGCTAGCGTGACAATGAAGAACAAGATTTACCTTTATGACAAAAAACTTTTGCTTTGCCAACCTGTATAACTTGCAATATAAACGGTCACGTGATCAATGTTCGTGCTATCTTTGTAATGGAAAAAGTCTCTCGAAAGTTTTAACGATTCTTTCAAGGATCTCGATCAAGATAATTGGAGTATCTTGCGAACAAAAACATTTAGTACTGCATTATTGTGTTACTCGTTGGATTTGAGGCCGAGATTGAACTTCAAAACTAGGAATTTTGATGGCGCCTATTCGTCGGTTCTTTAGTTTATTTGGAAGCAAAAATGGCGTTATGACATTTTCAAAATTTTAACTCCTTGCGTGCCCTCTAAAGTGACCAAATAAGAAACATGACATGACAAACCGGGATATTAAACCGAAGTTCAGAGCAAAAAAACTATGATTGCGTTGGAGATATAAAAGAGTAGGTTCAATTCAACTCTTGCTGAGTTTCGACAGATTTGTAATAGGTTTAGGCTGCCGGAGCGGCGTTACAACGTAAAAAAGTGTGTTTTATGCCATTTTTCAGTTGAATTATGAAAGTCAATAGCTTGCCTGAGCAAACGTAGTACTAGTAACTACAATATTAATGCATCAAATTACAAAGAACATAACCAGAGATTATGTATACGTTAAAACAAAAAACCTTAAAAATGTCCGAAACGTCGACTTTTTTACGAGGGAGATGAAAAATATTAAACAATTTGGTCATTTTTTTTTAATTTGATAAAAATAAAAAGGAGACAACGTGTATATCATATTATGTTTATCACAGATGTAGAAAGTGTTTCATAAATCATATTAAACTTAGCATTACCGGCAAAAAATAAAGAAAATCGTGAATTTTTTCAATCAAACTTGACAAAAATGTATCAGAAATTAGATGCTTCTTAAGTTTTTCAGGAAAAGAATCGTAACTCCCAAGTCAATCATCTTCTTGATTAATACCGTGTATAGTCATAATTTTTACAGCCAGGTTCATTTATTTTAATACGGAAAACTGAATTTTTATACAAAATAAATGAATATGATGATTTAATTCAATTTTCCGATTTAAAATTAATACCGAAGTGTATATATTTAATTATATTTCAAGCAGCACGAAGTCATTTTTGCACAAATTATATAAATGAATTTTAACCCCCACCTGCACGCAATTTATATTACGTAACCGCACCTTGTGTTTCAAAACACACAACAGTGTTATTTAAAAAAGGGAATTTTAAAAAATAACCTTTTCAGAAAATGAGCAAATAAAACCCCTGGAATCACTGAAAAAAGTTCCGCCAAGGCACCAGCCGATATATCGGCTATACATGGACGTTGTTTACAAAAAGCTCAAGGTAGTTGAGGCTACAATTAATTTGCAATAAGAAGCTGAAACTTATATTTTTGCATCAATCATTTAAATTCTAGAATTTAGATTTTTAGTTCTAGAAAATATATTGGAAAACCAAGGTGTAGCATATCACGTGATACTTGCTCTCTCGTAGTCTTCACAAATTAAATTTTTTATAAATATCAACGCACTCATCAATCAAAATTATTTATAAAAATTAAAAAAAAATGAATAGAAAAATCACAAATTTCTTTGAAAAATGGTAATTGTTCAAAATATTAAGCAGATTAATTACAATTTTTATTATTATTTTTATTTGTTAGATATAGTAATCGAAGTGACATGCTGAACAATTTTTGATTGATTAATATTATTAAAATTTTTTATGGAATATTAATTGAAAATTTGAAAGATACGAATAAATTTTACTACTGCCGTGTTTGTATGAAAAAACACTTTCCAAAACTGCTTATCTCCATTTGTATTTGATGTCTATGGTTTCGATAATAATTTTCTGAAGTAACTTCAGCGAAAAAATGCTTAAAAAACTCCCCGGAATATTCGAACCAACTATCATAAAAAAAGGAGTAATTTTTTGGAACACCGGCAAAATTTTATAATGTATTCGATGAGAAAGCATTCTGTGACTTTTTCTTGCTCCTTTATCATGGTTTCACGTGAGCTTGAGCGAATATCGGCTCTATGGATTCCAAGGGTTAACCAGGTTGGTGTCGGATAACAGGAAAATTGCATGAAAGAAACATTTTAGTTGGAAACTATCCCATAAGTATAATCATAGATTCAAATTTGATCCAATTCATAAGATAGAAGAAAATGCTTTTACACCACCAGGTGGTGCCGGGTTTCAAATAAATAATGTCAAATCATCCCTCTTAGAAAGTTAGTTTTATTAGTTTATTGATAGATTATTATCTGGTTCCAGTGCTGTTTCAACTGCATAAAACAGAAAAATACATCCAAATAATTCATTTCTGCTCTTATGAGCAATTTCTGAAACTCACCAAAATTCTTGAAACCGAAATAAGGATAACTTTCGGGGATCTGTTCTAATATTCTAGTGGCCAAAATGATACTTCACCAAAATATTTTTAGTTTGTGTTATAAACACACAGTGGTGCTGGTGGGGGTTAAGATCAAAATATACTGAATTCATTAAAATTTTAATTAAAAATACAATTAAATCACAAAATAACGTTAATTTTATCATTTCTTTATAAAAATATCGTTAATTCAATAATAATTACCGAAGCAAGAAAATACAATATTTTTTTGTCATTCACTGATATATATTTTATTCTTTGTAGCAGCAGTGTAATTGAACTATGTAGAAGGTGAACTTTCTGGATTAATTGTACGAAAATCAGAAACAAGACTTAGGGCGTTTAGTCGACCCGTTTTCATTGAAATACCCCCTAGTAATGGGCCAGATGAGCGAAGTCGAGCATCAGATGTATCAAAGTGAACACTCAGATGGCGGAGAAGTCCGTTGATATATTGAGTCTGAGTTATCGTTTTTGAGAATCGTTTTGAGAATTGTTTTTTACAGGCAGATAATGCTTCATAGAAGGAAACTTCGTTGCCTTCAGGGAAACAATCAATGTTACTGCCAATTTCTTCTGCCACATTGGAAACAAGATTCAGCTCACGAGTAAACTACGAAATTATTATTTTAAGAATAAATATATTGTTTTTACCATTATACGACGTGAATCATCATGTATGCGGTTGTATTCTGATATCCTCTCTTCTTCTGATCGAACGTTATCCTTATTGGCAGTTGCTTTAGCGTAAGCATTTGAAACTATTGTCAAGCGGGATTTCGAAGGTAACGCCAGGAGGAATTCATATAAGTGATTCATCTTTGCTCGAGCAATTTCCAAACGGTTGCGCATATGTGCACCAGAGCAATTCTGTACTGTACGATCCACGAACGCGAAAAAACTTTCGACGCGCTTAATTAAAATATTATTAACTATCGAGTTCAAATATAATAGTCACAAGTAAAAATGTATAAACTATTTACCTGATTTGAGAACGGAAACTTGATAGATGCATCCGGAATGGCATCTCGAACCCAATTCTTAGATAACTTCACCATATAGGCAGCTGCAGCTTTCAGCATGATTTCAATCAAGTCATTTAATTGTGTCTTTTCTTGATTAATTTGAATCATTTCCACCAAATCGCGAGAAAATGGTTCAAATTGTTGGTCGGTATCATCCAAGTTCACGAATTGATTAAAATGAGAATTTGAGATCTTTACGGAAGTTGGAAGGCTGGTTTTTTTTTGGAGTTCTTCAGTAAAGGCTGTGAAATCATCAATTAAAGTGAGTGACGCTTTTGCATTTGATCTTCTCAACTTGATCCATAATGGCGATAGAATGAGAAACCAGCAGGAAGCTAATGCCTGTAATTCGGTTTTGATCGTTTCTTCTTGATAACCAACTTGATGACTTAATTCTTGCATTTTGACGGAATTGCAATTCTCCTTAGCGAAAAGGACAAGTTCGTTAAAAAATTTCAAGATGTTTCCTGCGTTGTGGCAAACATGAGAAAACCGACTGCCGTGTTCTGGTTTCATTTTCGCCTGAGGATTCTGCCGATTCCAAGTTATTGTCAAAGGGTCTAGAGGGGTCACACAGTCCAGTATATTTAATAAATCATCAAAATTAATATATTATGAGTTAATTTGAGATAAAACTACAGTTACGTGCGTCTATAAGGACGCTCCAATTTCAAAATTGCGTCCATATAGAGTGAGCGGCAAACTTTCGGGAAAATATTCGTTCTTATACTATAAAGTATAGGGGACCTGACAAACCATTCGGGAAAGTGTCCGTCCTTAGCCTACAAATGGCGAAAAATATTTGTTTACAAAATAAGTAAACATTATATAATATTCAGCGATAAAATTTTCTCTTCTTTTTCTGAGGAATGAATCGAAAAATCAAACAAGAAATTATTCTTTATAGCGGCACTGTCACATTTTAGTACAAAAGTGCGTCTTTACACAATCACTGCAACAAAATTAATAAAAAAATGTGCATCCTTAGATTCTACCCTCGGAGAGCCTATAACTGTTAATTTTTTCTTAATAAATTCAAATAGTGTGTGACCATGCCTTTATCTGAAGCCAGTACTTCATTTATGATTTTTAACACCTTTAAAGACGCCGGAGACAAGCACTTAATCAGCTTCTTCTCGGCATTGCTGATCAAGTGCATTGAGCAGTCTCCGACGAAAATAACCATGGTGTCATCTTCAGCTAATTCTCGAATGATATCCACCAACAACATTTTTGTTCGAATCGCAGTTGGACATGAATCGGACATGATCATTGAAATCTTTCGAATTTGCGTCTTACTCCAAAGTACCGAATCTTCTATCAAGGTTTCCCGTTCTGCAGCTAATGCAATGTTGATGAAAGTCTTACCAATTGCATTTGNTTCTGGGATATCAGTTATATTATAATATCACAGATGCGGTAAATATTCCAGAACACAAATTTCTCAACTTCGTATTTTCGTAATATCCAGTAACCGGTTTACGGTTTTTAAAATTATGATAATTGAAATTGAAAAAATCTAAAACTTTTCTATGGATAAAATATATCGAAGGTAATTTTTTAGGTGCGACAGATTTGACTGTGCCACGGCACTGCCATCACAGATTAACCGTATGAGATATCAAAAAACGGTAATTCACGGCTTGAACCGGTTATTTTTGTTTTCTCTTAAATAATACAGTTTATTATTACATACAAATAACTGCAAAACATGTTATACCGGTTAAATTTGATGGAGAATATTTTTGACATCAAAAATTTTAAAATTTGACATTTAACAACTTCCGGTTTTCGGGAAAAATAATGACTCATCATCGAAGAATTAAATTTTGTCATTATGAAAAATCTCCGGTCATTAGAAAATCTCGAATTTTGAAAAAAATCTCGAAACTTTTTTTTGACCTCAGGTAGCTTTTTTTTAGGGGAACCCACCCTTGTAAGCACGATAACACGAAGGCCATAATAGATATAATCTCTATTTTAGTTTCTGTCTCACCTAAAAAATTACTTAAAAATACTCGATATTTAGGGTGGCACTGGAATCAGAATCAAAACTATTATACAAGTGGCCGACATTATGCAAGAACTTATCGACCAATGAATTACAACCCTCCGAATGGATACAATTAGAAAAGAAGATTCAATTACCGTAGAAGTGACTGAGCAGTCAATAAACGTCAATATATAAATTCATTTATTTTTTTCGCATTTTATATTTGTACTGATAAATAAATCGTTTGAAAAATTAAAATGCCACCAAAATTTCTTGAAAATGAAAACAAACCTGTAGAAAATAAAGTCTCCAAGTCCAAGTTTGACACCTTCCCTTCTTTGGTCTTCTAGTTCGTCTTGACTTCTTGAATGAGCCTTATTAAAAATATTTAAATATAAATGAATATTTTTTCAAATAAAATTCGGGAAAATTTTTCAACAAAAAAATTACCTGTGAAGATTGAGAATTTCTTCCTGTTCTTCTTGGTTGTGTGGTGACAGCCGGAGTACTATTTGGTTCTGTAATAGGTTGTCTATCAGACTGATTTGCCATTCCAAGCAATGGAGCGACTACACTGCCAGTTGTAGTTTGAATAATCGGGACAATTATTCCACTCCCAGAACTACAAAAATTTTGTTGAAAATTTGTTCAAAAACTCAAAAAGTTTTTTGGTGGCGGCATCTTTTTTATAACTTTTATGTAATCGCATAAAAAACAGAAAAATTATTTTTATTTCCAAATTGAATTGGAACTGGTAATTAAAAAACCCAAAATATAAATACACGCGACATTATTATGGTTTGTGTAAATACAACTAATCTTCAAAAAATGTAAATTCAAAAATTTTTAAGGGTGTTGTTTTGTAAAAATAGGCACTTATCTTCGAAAATGGACAAATATCTCAGAGTTCTGTCGTTTTGTCCATATATACGCCGTCTTTATAGACACAAGATAGTAGTAGGTTTTTGCGTATGTTATCCAATTTTGAATTAAAAAAATCATAGTATAGATACATTCACTAGATTTTTACCTATAAATGAGTGCTGGAAATAATTCATCATCTCGCTCATGAGCAGTTTCGACCAATATTCTTAGCGGCCCATACGGACATAAAACGGCTAGTAAATCGTAAATAGACAAAGCTGCCAAAATGAACCATGTGGTCCAGTCAGGCAAATATTTTATAAAGACCAAGGCCATCAGAGACGAACAGATAATTAAATAGCACTTAAATTTTTGATGTTAATTTTTTTAGATGAGAAAAAACGAAAATATACATTGTTTCACCTTTTAAGGGGGTGGTCATGTCTGATTTGCAATTTTGCATCTGCAATAGCTCTAGCTATTTCAGGAAAATCTGAACCTTGAGCAATAATCCCAAAAATTCCAATTTGTAGACCAAGCGTTAATCTTGTGAACTCAAAGGTCAAACTGAAATTTTGATGACTACACCAATCGTCACATAGTCGTAACAGGAGGTCACTTCGCGAAATTTAAAAATCTATCTCCTCCGAGACCATATATCGAAATTTGTTCAAAAGTTGACATTATATGTGGAATAAGCAGACTAAGATTCGTAGGAGAGCGATTTACATTTCGATGACTGAATTTTCCTAGCGGTCCAATAAACCGACGACTTTTGGCTTAAAAATCTATCTCCTCCGAGGTTTAGTTTCAAAATAAGGCCTAAATTTTTTAAAGTACACCTTGTAACATGCCCAAGATTCGTAGGAAGTTTTTTTCTAAAATTTCTAATCATACTAAAAAATATGATTTTTGGAAAAATCAAAGAATTTCGAAAAAAAAGTGCTTCGATTTTTTAGCAAGTAGGCTCAAAAAGAAGCCAGTAAAACACAAAAAGTTGGCTTACGTCAAGCCGATATTTTGAAGTTTTAGTGGTCAAATCTTAACAAACAATATTTTTTGACTAAATTCTGAAAAAAACGCGAAAATTTTTTCTGTGGATTTGATCAGAAATACATTTTGTAGACATCCCGAAGCAATTTGGTGCACTCTGATTGCCTTTAAGTCTTCATAAAAAGACGTGACCACCCCCTTAAAGACGGTAAGTGACTTTTCGCTGATTACCGGTTAAGAAAGAGTAACGGAATTATTTGGGATATAACACCAGTACATCAAAATAGAAAATGCCCCCAATAGAATGATATCAAAGATAATTTGACCCAGTTAAAAAAAATACTGGCGAGATTTAAGTTTAGCGAAATGAAAAAGTAATCATCAAAAGCTTGTGTATGTTTTCGAGAATGGTACATCCGATTAAAAAATTCCAGATGTATCCCAGGGTCAATGAGTTGATACATCGAAATTTTTTCTTGTCTTGCAATCTACTTACCAGTGATAAGGTAAATATTTTTCGTTTTGTGGAAATTTTTCCGACCAATGAAAAGCGCTTATTATTTTGGAGTCAGCCAATCACAGCGAGCTATACAACTGAAAATTACTTTTCTACTTCGCTAAACTTATATCTTGCCACTACATTTTATAAAGATGCAAAGTTGAAATTTTATGATTTAAGTTGACCCCTCTATTAGCCATATTTAAATTTGGTCTCATTGGTATCATATAACGAAATTTGATCTCACGAGTATCATATTACGAAACACAATTTCAGTATTCACCTGTTGTAGAAATAAAGGTCCTTTCCAGTGAATAGAAATAATTCCTACGACTCCAAAGTTCCACATTACAATTGCTACCGTTATCCAGTCAAGAGCAACATTATATGCTTTCAGAACTTCTCGTAAATAAAGATACCCAAACATAAACATCAACATTAATGAAGACATAAATAACCACCCATGTATAACTTTCATACAGCTAAAAAGGCAAAGATAAGAAAAATTGAATTAGCTCAAGATGGTCATATTTAATGGTCATTTTCGTTTTCAGTGAGTTTGATTTATCCTAGTATCAAAGTTTTGGAGGTCTTTTGCAATAAGTATTAAATTATTAATTTTGAAATGAGGTCCCTACCGACATCTGTGACCATTTTTCAAATTGTTATCGTCTTATTTTATTTTCAGTCGGAATTTTACGGGATAATTTTGCGGGGATTTTTATGTTTAAAATGGCAATTTGAACGTTTGCTAGATCTTGCTACAGTAGAGCGTTTTTAGTAGGATAATCAAATTTTCTTTTCATCGTAAATTCAGGACGAAAAAAAATTCACGTTCCAAAATTTTGGGAAAAAATCTTAAAATCCGCCTGCACAATTTTTCGAGTTGATTCAGAAATTAAAATCCAAAATTTTATCAAAAACGACCTCAAACCCATTGAATATATTATAGTAATTATAATTAATTAAATATGACAAAATACCATTTTTAATAAACAATGGCCTACAAAATTTGCCAGTATGAAATTCAAATGTTAAGGTAACTTTTTTTTTAGGGGAACCCACCCTTGTCGGCCGAATAACTCGAAGCCCATCAGAGATATCGAGAAACGGGTTTTTGTATCATGTACACTAGTAAATTTGTGATATGGAAAAATAAATTTCAAGTCAACCGTTTCACCGGTAATTAATTTTTAAACCGAAAGTTCAGGAGTTCTAACCTCAATTGGCACAATTTGTTTCACCTATTTCAATCGAAATGTATTTCTTCTTGATAATAATCGGTCTCTTTATCGTAACGGATTAACAGAAGTTTGAAATAACAAAATTTTCGTACGGCATATTTCCGAAAAAAAATATTTTTCGAAAATTCCCAGGTTACCGAAAACCGGTAATTTCAAAGCTCTGTTACCGGTGAACTGGTTGACATGGAAAAAAACAAAAAGTTTTCCATATCACAAATTTACTTGTGTACACGATACAGAAATCCGTTTGTTGATATCTCTTATAGCGTTCGAGTTATTATGCTGACAAGGGTGGGTTCCCCTAAAAAAAGGTACGTAACTAAAAAAATGACACAAGAGTAAATATCAAAGTTTTATTATCAAAATGGGAAGAAAGAGAAACATCACTTTCATATTAATATTTTGAAATTCATACTCACCAATTTTTTTGGTGTCATATTTCCATTCAAGAAGAGAATCGAAAAATTAAATAATAGTTGTAAATTCTTACCGGTATTTATACAACATGACCAGAAAAACTGTCATAACTGCAATAACAGAAATCATGATAAGTGAATTTGCAAGACTTTGCCACAGCATCGTACCAGTACTAAATTTTTTTAATTCTGAAAAAATTTCAAAAAGTAATGTTTTCACCTGTCTTCCTCCGTTGGATGAAATGGTGTATAAATAATATATGCTTTATTTGCTGTATCTGGAGTAGTATAATCAGCAATAGTTTGAATAGATGCCACGACTGCAATCATACCTAAAGAAACAATAAAATCATGAAATAAAAAAAAACGGCGGCGGTATCTTTCGCATCAAAAATTTGAATTTCAAAAAAAATTCATCAGTACAACAAAATTAGCTAGAAAAACAACTTGAAATTTTTTCTGCGTTTTTAAGGGAGTGGTGGTCGCATTTTAAGGCCAAAAACAGGGTTTTCAGCGTCGCCTCAATGAAATACTAGAAACAGCACGAACATATAGATTTCAGTTCGAGGATAATTGAACATAAATCTTGCTTCCACAAAACCAATCGGAGGTCTCTGATTGGCCNACCAATCAGGAACGACCTTTCAAAACTGATGATATTTTCACTTCAAAATGTATCTCCTCCCTGAGTTACAAAGATAGAGAATACTTTTATGGCTTTTATTGACCACAGAGAACGTGGGCAGAACACCAAGGTCCGTTTCACTCATAAAAATTTCATCCGGCGCTTAAATGAGCAAAAAACAGTTTTTTGGCCTTATTTTGAGTACCTCGGGGAAAATGCATCTCCTCCCTGGATTTTGACGGCACAGAACTAAAACTAGTATGAATACGATCCTTAAGGATAGGGGCAGAGCACCAAGGTCCAAAACTTGCATTTTTGTATCTCGTTTTTTTTGGAAACAGCTATCTCAATTATCCAGAATTCCCAAATTCGCCAAATCTGATTAAAACATTTCTAATCGCGATAAAATACTTTTTTTGGACAATGAAAATAAAAACATGCTGATCAATTATTTTTGTCCTATTTCAGAAAAACATTTTACAGATATCTGGGACAAATTTCAGTGAGCCGAGCCTCGAAATGCGCCCCACTCCTTAAGGGGTCCTGTCGCACTACCTTTTAGAGTATACTTTGGGGTGTAAAATAGCCGAATTGGTAGAGGCCAACTCAGAAGCAAAGTTATTAAAAAAAAAAAAATCCAAAAAAAATAGTCGAAACATTTTCATTTTTTTCAGACATTTTCTGAACGTAATTTTTTTGCGAAACATTGAAACCACATTTCGCCAAGAATCACGATACGACCTAACACTACCCTATAATGCCAAATTTTAAAATCACAAGATTTACAGAACTAGAATTTTCGACGCAAAAAGATGCCTTCACCAAAATACTACAAGCAGTAACAGAATGAACAGTTTACAACATGACCAGCACATTTTCAAATTCTATTTCTTGAGCGAGGTCTAAATATTTTTTTAACATTCGTAGCTTTACTTTAGTTCTTAAGGTCTGTGTTTCCTTTCCAAGCGGACAGGCGATACCATCTTTTTGTCCGCTTGAAGAGATTTTAGATACACCATAATAACTCGTCCTTTTTCCGCTCAGAGGTATTTTGAGGGTATATCATAAATAGATATAAATGATATGATATAAATTATATCATATAATATAACTAACCAGCTTCTGAGTTTGAGGATTCTGATACTCTTCGTTGCCTTTGCGTAGCTGTATTAGGTGTACTTCCAGGGGTTGTACCCGTACCCTGAACCCGATTTCGTCTCTGAGTTTGAGGCTGAAATGAAAAAATATTAGAAAATTCATGTACATGTCTAATAGACATTGTCTACAAAACTTATTTATAAGAAATACTTCAGAAAACTTTAAGAAAATGTTTCCATTTGATGTCGTTTTATACCACGCAGGGGATATGTTTATAGACGACCAGCCAAGATATCAACAATTTTTTTGCATTTTTATATACATACCGGAGGAACATCTATTCTTTTGACAGCACCACCGTTAAAATTGTTTTCTGATTGGTTTTCCAAAATAGGCCCCGCAGGGTTGTCTTGGCCTCTTGAATTATTCGTACTCATTATATAAACATTCTAAAATTAGCAAAAAATTTAAATTTTCTCGTAAAATATCACCGTTATCAAAAAATTTCTCTCTATTCAACATTTTTTTCTTTTTATTAAAGCTGATCAACCTGTATTTATTTCTATACCTTTTTACAGTGAAAAGAAAAGGATCGCATTTTTGTTGGAATTATTTGATGAGATGAAATTATTGAGAAAAGTAATTAAAGCTTGTGGCCGATAGAAAACTGACGAGAAAGAAGAATTCATCGCATGATATCATTTTCGTAGTAAAATTGTTTTTTATCCATATATCTACCAAAATCACTTTGTACATTATCATCGCTACTAATTTTGCGAGAAAAAAAATATTTTGGCGCTGATATTCTGTTCAGAATTATTTGCCTTGCGAATATTGAAATATTATGTTATCATCGACATTAAAAATTATGCGAAAACAAATTCTGTGGTTCCAAAAATTTCAAGAATTAAATTTGATAGATTATCAACTTAATTTTTTTATAAATACCCGGTTAGATTCGCGATTATTCATCTCGAGTATTTAAATTACGATCCTCTAAGCCATTTCTTTAGGACTCGGATCGTTATACCTATGACACTTTTATGATAATGGTTCTAGCAATATTCGACTTCCTGGTTTTGTTGAAGGGATTGGTGCAGTAGTTTATTTTTCGACCACGGGTCCTCAAAATCGTGTATTTTTCTTTGTTCCGACACAACCAGCACACGAGAATTGATTGCAAGCACAAAAAAATTTAACTATCGAATAATAGTTCTAGACCATCGGAATTGCTTTGCCAAAAATAATTAATTTATTTACAATTCCAGATAGTCTCAAATTACAAAAAAATATATCACAGCTAAATTACACTAATGAAAGTATTCATCATTATTCATTGTTACAATTTTTGACCCTTTTTTCAATATTTCCAATTTTTAGCCTGATCAATTTCATTGATTATCAATGTAATAATGACGCGCATTAAATCTGCATAAAATAGTGATTGCGAGGAAATCTGACAGAAATTATTAAAATTTCTAATGACAAATTTAGCAAGCTAAGTAGGATTCACGAAGATTATTTGAAAGGAGAAAATCGCATGGTAGCGTTCGTGAAAATAGTCCGTTTTCTAAAAAAATTACATTTTGCCTATATTTACAACTATAGCAAGCAATTTCAAAAATATTTTCGGCGAATTAAGTGATATTTATAAATATTTTCAGATGCGATTAGTAGAGATTTTTTCTGACGCATATATCGGCATTATGTGATTTTTGATACGTGGATATCACGAAATAGATCAATGGAGAGTAAGCAGCAATTAGTTTTATGCATTTAACGGCTCATGTTAAATATTTTCTAAATTATCACTTTATATGTTCAATGGATACAATATGCAATTGAAACATAAGATGTCCACTTAATTCTCACAAATATATTTGAGTTTTAAACATGGCTTATTTCTCCCAGCACATTGCTTGGAAGCACCCACAATCCCCTTAAAACCCCACCTAATCTACCGAAAGGTAATTAATTTCTGGAATTTTAGCTGGTATTTTGCACTCATAAATTTCAAATAACTAAAGTTTTAAAAATAATCAAATCCTAGGGTTGTTTTTAAGGATATACAGGCAGAACACGACCAAATATGGGTTTCCAAATACGAAGAAGGAACAGTTTGCCTGTATATTTTAAAAACACCACCTAGGCGATACGAAAAATAAACATAGACATGGAAAATTTTACCAGGATATTTATCTCTAAGGTAGCTTTCGGTGAGGTGCACCCACCCACTCCTCCAGCAAAATAAAAGCTTTATAATTTTGTATTCAAACAATGGATTTTTCTTACAATTCACTTGGCAATTAATTAGATTTTATTATACTGGTACAATAAAAAGCTGTCCACGAGTTCAATAAACTAACCACGATAATTATAAATACTTTTGAATTCAATCCCCTTTTTCTATCTTTCAGAAACCACAGCACAAATATATCGGGCAGCTGAGGGCAGCCTCTTTCGGACAAAGGCCCTGAGTAAAACAGCCACCGGACAACGACAGTTGGTAATTAATATACATTTATAATATATTTTTAATCGTCGATTATTTGAATCTTGATGTGGATATATTTTCGAACTCAGAAGGAAAATTAGAATAAATAGTACTGTAAGAAAAATTAATTTATTGTTTTATGTTTCTTCATCTTTGATAATGCATCGAAATCATCTCCTCGGCCGCCATATCCGCCAGCTAAACCTAGTGCCCCAAGAGCTTCGCATAAAATTTTATTTTATATTATAAATTTTAAAAGTTGCTTCTCGCCACGTTATTTTCCGATATTCATAATATCAATTGGTATAAAAAGCTTTACAGTCATATAAAGTAATATGGGCCAACACGGGACTCCGTGGCACTTTGACGTCAGAGACCTAAAGAATCGCGTGATTTGATTGATCAATACTCAAAGTCAATGCGTATTGACCAATCACATCACACGATTCTTTAGGTCTCTGACGTCAAAGTTCTACGGGACATGTAAGTATAATCTTAGATATAACGAAAAATTGGCGCGAGAAAAGTTTTCACCTCAAAATTATTTCGCTTTACAAATTATTTAAATAGTAATTTAAGTAAACTTAAATATGCCAAAGAACCGGTAACCTATTAAATTTGAAAAAAATGATTTCTCTCAATAAGAGATATTATTTTTAAATACTCTACAATGAGAAGTTCACATTCACAAAAACAGTCATTCATCTTTAAATATTGTAGGATAGTTACAAATATCACACTCTAATGCAAATACTTCGTAACTATTGCGTAACAAATCTGTCACGTAAAGTCGCCTATATTTATTTTGCTCGACTAGCGAATATTTGGGCCTACGCAATGCTATTATTTAACGTCATCTGCCTACGCCTAAGCGAATGTGATGACACCTATTTTGCGGGAAACCCAATCAGGCGAGGGTATATAAATTTCGTATCGTTTTTTTGAAATTTCAAAATTAAAAAAAAAATCTTCTACTTAAATGTTTTTCGCCTTCAAAAAATACAATTCTTTATTTTTTCCAATTTATTTTTTCTGTTTCGTACATGGATGCCATAAACTTAATTAGTACCGAATTAAACTGTACTAAAGTATATTTTTTTTATCTTTTGTACATTTTATAAATCAGTAAAAAAATAAATTTTGTTGCGTTTTTTGGTACAATTTTATCATTTAAAAAAACGATGCGAAGATACCGGCTCCAAAAACATATTTTAATCAAAAATAAAATTTCGTTCATTCCTAAAACTCCAATTTTATTTTTGGCCATCATTGCTCCTTGATCAATTTCCATATTTCGTATTTCATGCTTGATAACTTTATTACTACCTCCAACTTCAAGAATAGAAATAAAAGTATATTGTTTCGGCTTTGTAGCATTTGGCAAGAGCATTTTTGCTCGTTCGATACCGCTTACTTGCCATTTTATAGTCAAAGTGCCCATTTTTCGGTTTACTTTCGTGTAGACAATATTGAGCTGCGGTTTCAGGAGTTCAGAATAGACGAAAGTTTTTGATAATTCCATTGCACCTTTTATTTTATGAATGCCAGTCCAAGAAGTTTGTCTTAATTTACGTTTATGATGATAATAAAAATGTAGTAGAGTGTATTGAAAATTTGAGAATATTTAAAATTATACAGGCGTGAAACTGTCTGCGCATCTATCATCAGAGTATTTCGTCAACATTTCCGAGAAACATGATTGGAATTTTTCGAATAAATAAATCAATTATTATTTAAAAATTAAAGTTTTTTTTTATATTTAAACATTCCACGAGTCAACGAATTTCCAATTTTCAAAATTAATTAAGAAAAAATGCAAAATTCTGCAATTAAACACCCCCAATTGGGAAGGAGCAAAAATCGAGAAACCATTTTAATCTTGAAGATCAACAAATTTTTTTATAAACTGAGAACTCAACATTAATAATATTTAAATCTTGTTGATAAATCTGTTGGTTTTTCAAGACATAAAATTTTATATATTCATTCCGACTATAATCAGAGCAATTTCATCTTAGGCTCGATTACACACGATTTTTTTTCGCAAAAGTTCAGTTTTTGGAGTGAAGCTTTTTTTCGTCAGAATATTTTTTTCTTCAGAAACATTTCTCCGGTTTTTGTGCTATATTTTTCTGTTAATCACGCTGAATGAAAAATATCAGCATTAAATTTATATGTTCTTACTTGGATAAATTAATAAATAAATTGACATTCGGATCATAAATAGAATAATCATGCGGCGTATAATGGGGGTACAATAAACTTGGCATCTCATCTCGAAGTTTATTATTCAATTTGATTAGAAAATACTCGTTATCAGAAATGCCTCTTTTTCGTTTTCTAGCTTCATTTGGATCAGAAGTGTTAAAACAGTCCAAAAGCTCGTCGAATTTAGCTTCATTATCATTGTGATTAAAAGAGGTTTCGGTGAAAGGTGTTCGAATCTCGCTATCGGAAGTTCGAGATAATTTATTGTGAAAGCACACCAGCTTGGTTTGGTTTGAACCTAAAAATAAATTTTAGAAAATTTGAGATATAAGGTGCATATGCTATAGCTTATTTTTAGAATTTTTTTTCTCGGAATCGTTTTTTTTCGGTAGCGATAAACCCTGGATAGCAAAGGAATTTTTATCAACGGTTATAGGTTAACTAAAGTCTATAGGGTTCCCGCTGCGCACCCTAACCATACGAGATGTTTGAAAATTTACCATGATGTAACATTATACGTGAATAGAATTTCGAGGGGTCAAGCAACAAATGAAGTTTTTTCATTATAAACTCCAAAAAATATTTAATACAGGTAGAGTTAAAGTAAATTCAAAGAAAGTCGTGATATAAGGACGGAGAATCATAAAAAAAATAATGGCTGATTTCAGAATAAAAAATTTCCGTTGGAGTTGAACAAAAATGATGCAAAAACCTACCGGTAAATCCACATTCTTGTTTATATTGGATCATAGCATGCTGCCGTGTTTTATAAAGATTTCTTTGAGTTCGAAGATTTTTCTTCACAACTGAAATCAATAAACGTTGGCCAGTCATGGTATTAATAAGTCCCCTCCGCTGTAAACTCCTAAATAAAAAAAATTAAAATATAATTTTATAACTCTAATATTTTTCATATCGTCTGATCCTGTTGCAGTAAAATAAATTGAGAACCAAATTACATGATAAAATTCAAGTTTTCTCTTTATAAACATATTCGAGAAGGGATCTACAATTTTGATCATCTTTTTGTCTCCTCTATCTTTGATATGAAAAATCTACAATTTCATAAATTAAGTAATTATTAACCAACCGTTCAATGCAAAAATATAAAAAAAAAAAAAAATTTCAAAAGATAGGAATTTAAAAAAACGAACATAAATGTATACTTATTCAAGATACATTAGTACATGTAGTTTCATGTGAAGAGTTAAGCAGTGTGAATTTATGAAGAAATAAGTGTTTCTAACAGATTTTTTAAAAATGTTTCAGAATTATTTTCGTCTCCGGCCCTTAGCAGGTTTACCTTGGCCAATTGAGATAGATCCTTGTTGCATTTCCTGAATATAACAAAATTATTACTGATCTTTTCAAAACAAAATTCTATAGAAAATACTTTAATTTTATTATAACAATTCAATAATTTTTTTATGCAAAATATTTCAAATTGGTGAGTCACGAGAGTATCATCAAAAAAAAATTGTCTCACTTATCTACACAAATACGGATGAAAATAAGTACGTAATAAATCTTAATTACGAACATAAAATATTGTATTACCGATATCTAGGTCCAAAACAGTATTTTTTGTGAGGAGTCAGACATTTTAATTTTTCATCTTGTTTCTGAGTAAATCGACTACTGAAAATTCAAAAATGGTAATCAAAATTTAACTTCCGGAAAGGTAAAAAACTTTATTCGTGAAAAAATTATGATTTGTATTTCGTTTTTTGACGAAAAAACTCCTCACAACTAGCATATGATATGGTATTTCCGGTGCTCTCATTGGTCAAACACGGAACGGAAGGCTTAGAGATTCCAATCTTACATATGCTGCATATCTAAAATTAGAATCTATAAGCCTTCCGTTCCGTGTTTGACCAATGAGAGCACCGGAAATACCATCGTTGACCAATTAGAGCTTTGTAAATAAGTTCAAACACGAACGCGAATCGCCAAGCCTAGAGATCCCAATCTTAGATATAATGCTCACCGAATTCCCCTCTATTGATTGCGACGCTTGTAAATGCAACATTAAATCTCTGACGGTGCCGTTGAGTTCTGTGATTTCATTACTTTGTTCTTCAACTTTTTGATCAAGTTCAATTCTAGTTTTCACCAGGTTTTGTGTCATTTCTTTTTCTGCATCAAGTTCTATCTTGACCTTTACTGCCTTTTCTGTGGATTGTCTCAGTTTTCTTTCAAAATTTTGCTTTTCCTTTTCCATTTCAGATTTTGTGCAAAAATTTTCAGAGAGGTTTTCAATTTTTTTCTCAAGTGATAAATTTTTTTTAGCCATTTCTTCTTGTATCATTTTTTGTTGCTCAAGTTGTTCCTCCCAATATTTTCGTTGTTCATCGAGCTGAGTTGTCAATAGTTGCAAACATTCCATTTGAATTGACAGCTCCTTATCGCCGCATCCACTTTTTGTTTCGACTATTTTTCCACTGGATTCATTGTTTATTAATCGATGAACAAAATAGTCGCCGGCATAGTCCCAGACACGATTATCACTGAAAAATCGTATTTTATTTCCCTTACAGGCCACAAAATTATAATTTCTTTCTGAAGCTTCATTTGATTTATAAATGTATATTTCCTCTCTCGCTCTAACGTAGATAAAAGTATGTGTTGTTTTCTAAAACATCGTAAGCCAAAGCAAATTTTGTTTTTTAATTTTAGAGATCAATGCATTCTGAATACGGGGGAATTAGCCCAGACTATTTTTATATAAGTCTGTAAAAATGTCCGATCGCTATGGGGTGCGGCAAAATCTTGCAGAACATTTTGACATTTTAGTTTTCTAAGCATGAATATCTCTGCAATAATTGTATTCTCAGACAATATCTTCTCAGACAATGAAATTCATTCTTAGTCCTTAATTGAACCTCCTGACCAAAAATTTAAAAATGATTGTATGTGCCAGCTTCAATAAAATACAGCATAAGTTTTTTGAAGTTGCCACATTTTTTTCTCCAGGCGGCTAGACAGTAAAAACTTATTTTGGCTGAAAATTTGGCAGTCTAGCCGCATGGAGAAAAAAAATGTGACAATTTTAAAAAACTCAGTACCAATGTAAAATTTTAAACCAAATTCACATATGAAAGATTTGCCCAGATTTTTTCATAAAAATGATTTGACTATCAACATATCTCACCTGAGTGCCATAGCGAAATTATGCGTAGTTTCCAAATAGTGCTGTTGGGCATGCTCTTTTGTATATCTCCCACAACCTACATTTCCACAGACGATACAAATCCACAGATCTTCTTGACTATTACAAGTTTGACAATTATTATCTTGACTGTGTTCATCTGCAGGCACCTGAGAATAACGACAGACCGGACAAGTATGATCTGCCCAATTTTTGAGACATTGAGAATGAAAAGAATGGTTGCATAAAACCTGAAAATTGTATTTCAAAAATGATACCTTAGTATTTGTATGAACACGGTATATTTTAGAATAAAGTAGGCCCGACAAATTTTGATATATTCTAGGTAATCATGAATTAAAATGATCTATGCGAAAAATTATTCAAAATTTCACCAGGAAAGTCTTCAAAAACGCAAAAACCAATTTAAGCTAAAGAGTTTTCAAAACTTTGAAAACTCGTTAGCTTAAATTGGTTTTTGTAGACTTTCCTAGTGAAATTTTGAATAATTTTTTGCATAGATCATTTTAATTAAAATATTAGGCGAAATATTTTTCAAAATTTTGGAAAAATGCTGATTTTCGAGACATAATTGTTTTCCAAAATTGTTTCTGTGTGAATTTCAGCACATAAACTAAAAGTTCTCCAAAAATAAATGAAATCTCAGCTGGCCAACTTTTGCCGTTCCTACCTTATTTTACATTTTTTTATAATTTTCAAATTGCATATGAGTCATATGATATGACACGAAAAAATTAAATGTTTTTCAAAAGGGACGAAAAATTTGGCGCATTTTCGGTAATTCAATTTTATAAAGATTATTTAATTTCATTATAAAACTCCACGCATTTTTTAACGAGGTTCGATTCTTTTTCTAAAATAAGAAAATTTTGATTTTTGCGTGTTTTAAGGGGGTACTGGTCGCTGGTTCTATGAGGCTTTTGGAGCTTTGAAAATGCTCCAAATTGATTTGAGGTAATAAAAAAGTGTACTACCGACCAAATTATCAAAAATTTTTTCGAATTTTTCGTGTTTTTTCGATTTTTTTATAAGTATTTTTTTCAAAATGAAGTTCAAAAATAACGTTTTCTTTAATTTACGCACTCAAACTTTCAAAAATAGTACCTGACGTAAGGCAAACTTCTGATTAGTTTTCGTGGCTTTCTTTGAGCCTACTTCGAAAAAATCGAAGCACATTTTTTTCGGAAATTTTTTCACGTAACTTTCAAAAATTATATTTGAGTTTGCGTCCACAGAAAAGCTCCACAGAAGTTTTAAATACTAATTATACAGGTTATGTTAAAATTGAGGTCTATTTCAAAATAAAAACCTGAGAGGAGATAGATTTTCCGTTTTAAAGGCTAGTTCTACAAACTGGCTAATCCTTGAAGCTTTGGTTGGCTAAGTTTTCATCGAGAATAATCAATTCCAGCGACCAGTACCCCCTTAATACTAGTGTAAAAATTGAAGAAAATTATCCGAAATAAACCTTCGCCACTTTTTATGCAAATTACCGTTAAAACTGATTTAACTGACTCGTCCATTCGTTCGAGGCAGACTGCACAGGATGGCAGTTCTGTTAGCTGTGGAAGAGGTCGACCTAAAAACATAATTTAACTCCAACCGAGAAATTTGATGTTTCTCTTTACAGGTTAAAAAATGGGCGGGTGTATAAAACGCCAACCAAAAAAAA